>QFES01007326.1:0-11364 GCA_003316375.1 Tylopilus plumbeoviolaceoides
AGTGCTTCATGCAATAAAGTACGTCTGTAGATCACCATGTAATCATGCAAAAAGTTTCCACTACAGCCTCAGCCTTCGTTGGCGGCACACTCGCCACAGCCGCCGCGATGGTGTCCACCCCCTGCTCGACGTCTACTTGTACGAGCACGCTGTGAGAGCGACGCACCCACCGCAAAGTCCCCACCGAAATGAGCTACAGGCTGGGAGTGTCCAAATGAGAATGATATGCAAGTACCCTTACGACGAGAGCCGGGTTGCTGGTTGGGCATCCCTGACCTGTCGAGCTCCTGCGAAACCAAGGACGGCACAGACTCTGCTAACTTAACCCCCAACGTGCGTCAGTCCTGTTAGACTCACCAGTGTGCGCATAGTCTAACAGGGCCGTGCCATCCAGCGTCGACTCGGACATGTATATATGTAGATGATCGGATCGAGGCCCTCACTTCAAATTCGCCTTCGTGCTGACTTGGGAAGCTGGTACATACAGTGCACGTTCCTGATCGCATATCCCCTTACATATACGGGAACATGGGGAGCGGCAGGTACCAGCCTCGTGGTACCCTTCTCAAATCTTTCGCGCTCAAGTTGCTCCTTTATGTCAACAATCCGTTATTGACCGAAACCTCGGTACCAGCTTGCCATAACCATCATGATCATCAGTATTAATCTGGAGTGGGCAGGGCAGCGACGTCCGCGTCCACTTTTTACAGAAAGTCTTGATGTGAGATCGCTCAGAAACGTGTCATATGTTGTTATCTATTACGTACAGAAGCCCTGAGTGCATACAAACAAGACAAAAGGCAACATTCGTTATCTACAAACCTCTACGCGGCAAAACCGGCAAGCTTCCTCTTCATCTCCTGTAGACGGATCCGCTTCGCTTCCAGCTGGGTTCGCCTCGCTTCGATGGCAGGATCCTCGCTCACCAGTTCTCTCATGCGATCAGCAAAGTTGCCTGTCGCATTCGCGTCGCGTATGAGGCAAGTCAATAGACTGATGGACAACTTCTCTGCCAGAGCCAGATGCAAGCACTGGTGGATCTTCAACGGAACGTGATCGACGAAGCGCTGCATCGATGTTCGTTAGCCTTTCGTCGCATCGCGTTGGGGATGCGTCCATACCTTGCATGCGACGGTAAAGTATGCACGCACGTCTGCCATCACGCTGAGCTCCTCCTCAAATCGGTCTCGTGGAGTTAGGCGCTCCAAGTCGCCCACAGTAAGATTCCCATAGCCGCATTGAGACAGGAGCGCCAGAGCTTGGCTTTCTGGTGACACTTTGCCGGTAGGGTTGTATAATGCAGGGCCAGGCGAGTGGCAAGGACTTGCGGCTATGCTACCAGTGGGTGAAGGCACTGGCATCCAGTAATATTCGGGGAGTCGGTGGGCTCTCCGATACTTGTTCAACCAATTGTCACGAAGGTTATTATAATCTTGCTTGTTTTGGAGGAAGACTGGATTAATCTCCACCTCCAAAGTCTTGTTAACAGCCATGCGTGTTTCTTCCTTGCATGCTTCGATGTCGGGCTGGATAAGGTTCCTACAGGCGAAGGGTCTACAACAAATCTTTGGGACAACGGTATAATTAACAACGTACGAGATCAAGTCCTTGAGGACCCTGAATCGGCCGAAATGCGACTGGATGAATTCCTGAATGATATCATCAAGTATGTCGTTGATGGACGCCGAACACTTTCTCGCAGGCGTAGACCATAAGTCCGTGAATTGCCGGATAAGACGAATCTTGGCCTCATACGGAATATTTCCGGGAAGCTCCCATGCAGTCGACCTATACTGTGCGTAAGACAACACAACCAGTCAGATGAGTAGGAACGGAACAGACTCTGCGATTGTCTTCCGCACATCATACACCCCCATCATCTTGACGTTTGGATCCCTGTCCTCCTCACGCTCTTCAGCATCAATCGCCTCGATTCGCGTGTAATGCGTGGGGTTGTCAAAGGGGCGGAAATCCGGAGAAGTCCCTCGAATTTCCCGGGCGAATATCGTATAGATCGCTCGGTTCCGCTGGGCGAGGGTCTTCAAATTGGCACCCGAGACAGCACTTTTGAAGGCATCGCAAAAGGCATTGACTCGGCTGAGGACCTCGATTTGCGGATCGGCATCCAACGGCTTGGGTAAATTTCCGATTTCTTGCAGGCATGAGTCAAGCAACAGCTCGGCGTTCTGTTTGAGTCCTGGTATGCTATACGACGCTTTGTTGAGCCCAAATTGAGCTTTAAGCGTACCATGGTGCGACGTACGCGTTTTTGATGTGCTCTACGAGCAGGACGCTAATGTCCGACACGAACCCAGGGATCCCGAAACGCCTACGGTCAGCAACCCCACTCCACGGTGTAGTTTCATTGAAAAAACGGGTTGCGATGCGCTGCAGCGCTGACCTCGAGAGGCCTTGTCCCCGTTGAGCATCGTCAGGGAGGCGAACGCAATAATACCCGTGCCTCAGCTCATGCGCACGTCCTTCTATGACGCTGAGCCAGTTCTGCTTGGCGGTGATGGAACCCTCTGGAAGCATGTCGGGTTTCGTGAGTATGCCTATCAGAGTCGCTGTGAGAGACGAGCGTTTATCATAAATCATCAACAAACCTATAGTGCGTTTCCCATCGGGATCAGCACGCCTTGCCAATTGTACGGCAAGCTGGTTCTGTATGTCATCTAAGGAGATATGAGTCATCATAACATTCCGAAATAAAGAAGGCTCTAAGTTACCCGTCATCGGTATGGTTGTCAAGATAATCGTGTTTGATCGGCCGATGTATGATTCAGTGAGCCCTTTCACCAGCTCAATCACTTCGTCATCCTCGTTTTGTATCAAGCCTGTAGAGATAATCAGTACATATTTATGCGTGAACGCTACAACTTGAAAGTCTCACCGGGTAAATCGACAAAGGACAAGTCAGTTGCATCCGGATCCTCGAGGAAAATAGAGACTATGTTTCTTGAAAACCTCAGTGAGTTTGTCGGAGTGGCGTCCCTCAGTTCTTGTGCAGTCCTCCTGTGAAAGCTTTCCGGAGGGATACCTGGATTGAGAATAGCGGCCTGTGCGCGACGGAGCCAGATATCTACATGGTCCCTGTTGGTGATAGTGGGGCCGAATGGTACGACTCTCTGCATTCCAGGAGCAGCAGCTTGTCCGGATGAATCATAATCAAAGCGAAGTTTAATTGTGCAGGACCAAGTGGTCGCGTTACTGGACATGGTGCACTCCATGGGGCATCTGGTGTCCAAGGATGAGGACGACAGCGACATGAAAAGGGTTGGATATACCGCGTGCAGGTTCCACTGTCTCGCGGGACACATATCTGATACAGGCGGTCAGGCATCTTCTACTGCTTCATAAATATTCAGTGTGACTTACGCCACTAACTGCTTCCACCAAAGAGCTTTTTCCAGCTGAAAGGACACAGTGAGCTGACAACGAGACGGACTGCAACTGACCCATACCGGACTGGCCACCGATGACAACGATAGATGGAAGATCCATCATTGTCTCGCCACTGGGGAAGTAATCAGCGACGGGGAGGACACTGCAGTTTTCAATTTACCCTAATGATCGCAAATCGTTGATAAGTTGCATCATCTCTCGACGCATACGGGCATATTCAGTTGAAGAGATGTCGACTGTCTCCCAGGTATCATCAGGAGGAGACTGACTCCTCGTTGTATCGGGACCAGAGGCGGTAGCAGGCTGTCTCGCCCTGCGTCTCACTGGCTTGAAGCTGTTCAAGTTCATAGGTAAGAATGGAGGAGAGAAGAAAGAATGATAGGGGGGGAGGAAAGGTGCAGGTTTTATGCATGTCGTTGGCGCTGAGAACGTGATACGAGATAGCGATCCTCGGTGTAACCGCACTACAGCCTAGACAGGAATACAAACACATTCGTCATATTGTGTGCGCGGTGTGAGAACCACGCAGGAAATACTGCAGTGGAGTGTGCTTTGGTAGCCAATGGCAGAAGTCGAGAGCTGCTCAGGAGCAAATTGGGAATCACTGAGTCCACTGGATTCACTAGGCGACGACGTGAGTTATTTGTTGTGGGCGCAGATCTCCACGCTAGGTGGGCGGGGCACCAAACAGGTTAACTTAAATGATCTATAGAAAAGAAGTGCGTATAAATACTTACGATTACACACCCTCACACGCTCTTTTAAAGGGAAGAGGTGGAGGGAGGGTTCATCAACTAGTAGGCGTCTGGTAACCCTGTCAATGACTGGTAGGTCGAATCCAGGTTCAACTTGAACGTCAATTTGCAAACTCTCTAAGCACTTTCTGAGAATTTGAGCTCGAGTTTTGCATGACATATGCTGTGCCCTTACCTGTGTACTTGGCACGAAGGATCCTGTGATATGCTGCCACTGGCAGTGAGTGGTGTGAGTCGAGTTTGGTGTAGTGATGTGGGTCCCAATGGGTCCACACAGCGAAACTGTTTCTGGACGCGATTAAGTTCATGCCTTCAACTTTGCCACAACCTTTGTTTAATCCAATTCAGTTTCCGAGTTGTTGAACCCATCTTGAACGGGTCACCTTAGGGAAACAGCACCGATCTTCGGAAATGAGCTGCGCAAAGAAGTTGAAGAACCCAATATTAAAAGGAGAGCAAGCGTCTCAGCCCCTTCTACCCTGGTCGCGTGTGCGTTTCAATCGCTCGACTGTTCTCAGGATAGCCGGCCACTTAAAGAAAACACAGCTTCTAGTCGTCAGAAGTCACAGCTTTGTTTGGCAAGAGCACAAACGGACACAGCCACTGACTCTCTGACTACCACATCACCAAATTTGACGAACGACTATATTTAACTAGAGTAGTATATAATAACCGTCTCCGCCGTCGATGCTAGCATAGACTCAGTGGGAATATATTCAAATACGAAAAAGCCCTTCTGACGTTCGCAAACCTGTCGTGGCGGCGGTGAACCATCGGTACTGTGTCATGTCGACAGTTCATCAGCGTCACGACAGTTGTCGGTATTTGCGCTAGGAGCGATAGGGAACGTAGTCACTACACAATCAATAGAATCAATACTTGATATATTGTATGACAGTGTATGACATTCAGTTATCTATAATACAGCGCTCGACTACGGGTATCGACAGCATCGTCGAATGTATTCCACAGCAGTGATGAGACCGAGTCAGGGGAGGGGTCCTCTCGACCGGGAGTGTTGCCTCGGTCGCCATAAATGATAGGAGGAGTGTCCTCTCGGTCTCCGAAGGTGATCGGGTCCTTGTGGGCAGCACAGCAGTGCCCGTTTGAGGTGTCGGAGGAGTGGCTCCCGCCCAACAAGGTGCCCGAGGACTCGGACGCACGTTCGGCCATTGTTTCTTCATTATAGCCATGTTGTCATCATCCGAGTCGCCCTCGAGGACCTTTTCACAATATCCGATACCATGCGCATTGTCAAACAAGAGCCTTACAAAGTGAACCATCAATACATGACCCTAGGAGGTATCGCCACTCACTTGTTGTAATGCATGAGAAGGTCCTTGGTCCAATCTGCATCTGCACCATTCCTAATGAAGTAAAAATCCGGGTGAAGATCGTGTCAGTATCACCAAATTTGTCTTGTGTGCAGAATCCAAACCGGCCCTGTAGAGGTGGATATCAATGCAATCTCGTGACGAAGAATGGCTCACATGAATGGCAGCGTAAGCGATATGGTTGCTGTTTTAAGGTAAGTCACACCGCATACATGCAATGGATCAGGCGCATACATCCACTAAAACAAAACCTATGTGTTTTCTCGTGAGGTGTGCCACCCTCGTCATCCCTGGGTGGGCTGCGTGGCACACGTACGTGCCGTCGTTGTCATTGTCGCTGGCTGGGCTGCGTGACGCACACATGCGCTCTCGGCGTTGTTGTCATCACTGGATGGGCTGCATGGCACGCACATGCGCTGTCCTCGTCTTCGTCCTCATCGTCGCTGGCTGGGTTCAAGTTGTGGCACGGTGGCACGTATACGTGTGCTCGTCATCGTCGTCATCGTCGTCGTCGGTGCTGGTTGAGCCACGTGGCACGCGCTGTTGTCGTCGTCGCTGTCACTGGCTGGGCAATGTGGCAGGGTGAGGGCAATGCGATAGGTGAGGCAGGGTGGGCGAGTGAGGCGTGAGGTGGCGTGAGGGCGAGGTGCAACACGCCGGGAGTACCCGACATGCGAGGGCGCACTCACAAGTGCATCGGGTGAGGTGGGGCGAGGTAAGGGTGAGGGTGAGGCAAGGGCGCCGATGTGAGCATGGGTACAAAGACCATGTACCCGTGCTCATGAGCGAGTAGATGAGGGCAAGGCAAAACCGTCGAGTGAGGGTGGTGAGGTGAGTGCAACGCAACAGAGCGCTGAGCGAGCCACTACTTACCATATAAGGTATAGCTCTCGCGGGTACAGTACCCATCCCTGTGCCCATGCTATACCCGTACCCGCAACCCGTGCGGGTTACCCGTACTTGTCCAGGTATAGATTGGGTGATTTCTTGATGGTACCGAGAAGAAACTGTGAATTGTGTCAGTTTTTGAGCGACAGGAATAAAACGACTTGATATCTACATCACAAAGGTGTCTGTCTCTTGTCTCACTGGCATCCTCTTCAACTGCATCCTTGCTCGTGTTGGGGATGGTCCCATGTGCACGATAATAGTGGGCGAGAACTCGCTTGACCGTGCGAGTGGCAAGGTTCAGGCATATTCCGATCTGTTCGTCATCCATAACATCGGAAAGCCACAATAGCCCATTGGATCTCGGTGCTGGTTTGGTGACCTTGTGGCATCCCTACATTACTGTTTTGAGCATTGGGACAAGCACGCAGAAAGGAAAAATTATCGCCGCACCAGAAGCCGAAGCTGCAAAATATCGAGATAGAAGAAGTACAACGGATCTTCTTCGGTCAACCTGTAAAGTATTATCCTGCATCGTCCGAGTCAAATGGTACCCTTACCGACGAGTTGAGTCACGGCGTGCTTTTGGATGAAGATTTCCCACGACGACAAGTCACGTGAAATCAACAGTAATGAGTAGATTTAACTACATAACTACGATATCGTGCTACATACGTGCTATCGTGACGAAAGCACTTGTAGCGTGACGACATGGCGACGCGCATTGGGGGGTCGAGCGACCGTCATGGCGCACTTTGTCGTATCGATGACTCAGCGAGCACGTGCGAGATCAGGTCGGAACGGCGATATTACTCCGACTGCCATATCGGGCATCAGCGGAGTTTGACAATTTTGGTGATGCACCCTCTCTGCTTCAAGTTCCTCTTGTTGCACTTCCTTTCCTGCCACACGCCAATCTTGCTGATTACCACTACTAGTATGGTTTCGCCCCCTCAAGTTGAATGTCATCTCCGCCCCCATTACATGTCGACGATATCGGGAACAACTGCCTTTCACACTTGAGTACTTGCCCGAGATACATTTCTCGGCCGGCATGCATGCATCATCTGTGGGGAGATGGATAGCCTTCAACATACCTACATAACACCCAAAAGTAGGGAGACCGCGGTAAGTTCGAAAATATCAAGTTGAGCACCCAGGTTTTGGTTCAGATGCCAGTGGTACTGGACTAGCCTCAAAGACCTGATGGGGCCAAATCACAGGGCAAACATGAACCCCGCAATGGCCTCACCATGTGCAGAAACTATCGCGCTGCCTTTGACGAATATCGCTCTTTCATCAGATATTTTCCTGCCGTATGTTCAAGTTATATTTCATGGCGCCGCTGTTCTAATCACAACCGATATTTAACAGCCTGACATTTGCGAGTCTCTTCTCATCAACCACAGTAATTCGAGCGGCCTCGTCGCATTCCATGGGAAAACGCCGTTGCACTCAACGTCGACGATCGACATGCCCCTTTCCCCAGTTTGTTGATCATCCACGAAATGCGAGTACGTGGGTTTCACCCTTTCGAAGAGCTCGATCCGCTTGTCCCGAACGAAAAATACTGTGGCAAAACTGGTTGCTGCGAACCGGATCAATCAGCGACTCGGGCGCCTTCAATCGTACCCGAGCTCTCCATCCCAGGGCTACCAGCTTGACTCGGACTTCACAGCAGTGATGGGGAGCACGAGCTGGGAGGGCACGGCCGAGGAGAATATTCGAAAGTACAATTCTATTGTTAGTGTAGAGAATGTTCGAAGGACTTGATCGCTCGCGGAACGTTGGTTGAGCTAGAAGAGATATGTAACCTACTAGCAAGTTGATAACCAAGATGTCAACGAAAACAAACCTGATTTTCGTTCTGAAGCGTGCTGGGAAGAAACCCCAGCCTAAGAGCCAGCGCCGCACCGACGATAGAGTCACCGCCCACTTGTCAACGTAGAGCTTGTGCAACGTGACACCGAAATTGTACGTAGACTAGAGATTCCTAGACTAGAGATTCCTTGAACAAGGGTACCTGCGTGTAATGCACCTGAGTTCGTGCGTGCTTACCTCCCTCCCAACGTCGGTCAAGAAAGACTGTGCGAATGCAGGCTACTGTCTGTGCGACCTCCTCTCCCCATGGTGTGTGTGTATGAGTAACATGAGGTGTCAAGATGGCGAGCGACAAAGCGGGAGCGTTGTTCGGACCTCTACTCGCTGACCACGACTGTCATGTTCACACGTCATGAGAACAACAAAAAACTTGGCCCATGCATACACGTTCCTTCATAACCTACAACATACACGTTCTTTCGCTAACTAAGCGTTACACAAGGTATAAGGATATAATGGAACTCGCCCTGACCTTGCCCAGGCACCGCCTAGGGCTTGATTGCAATCTTCAGTGCTCCACGACTGTGCATCTTGTCCAGCGCATTCTGGTATTCCTCCAGCTTGTATACATCCGTGACCATCCCCTTCACCTTGACCTTTCCGCTGTCTAGGTAGGCAACTGCCCGAGGGAAGCAGTACGTCTGCGAGAAAGACCCAATGATCTACGACCAATGTGTGAGTACAACTGTTCCTATATGCGTGCCTATGCAACCCACGTTGATCTCATCACCGAAAATCTTGGATGGCGGCCAGTGTACGAGGGCCTTGTTCTCGTAGACACCGTAGATCATCAATGTTCCTCCCCTGCGTACATAGTTGATGGATTCGTTGGCAAGTTTCTCCACACCCGTAGCCTCCACGACGATATCGAACCCATACGGGTTGTCAGCTTTCAGTTTTGCCCACTGTGGCTCAGGGTTCTGGCGGTCGAGTTCAATGTATTCGTCAGCAGCCTCAAGCTGTTTGGCGATGTCCATCTTGATACCCTTGTTGGCCGCGATAACGATTCTCGAGGCGCCATTGAGCTTCAGGAGTTGGGCCAGAATAAGACCCGTAGGGCCAGCACCAAGGAGAAGGACCTCGACACCGACTGGGGGATTGAGCTTATCGAGGCCATGAATAGCACATGCGGCGGGCTCCAAAAGAGTTGCCTCTTCATCCGTGAGGTTCTTGATCTTGTAAAGCTTCCTTTGCTGACTGGGCCACGGATTAGCGACTCATGCGCTGCAAATCGCGTGAAAAAACTCACTATACAATGTATTCGGCGAATCCGCCGTCCATCGTGACACCACGCGCATTGAAGTTTTCACACAGGAGGGATTGACCACGTCGACAGTAGAAGCAGTTGTCACACTAGATTGGACCAGTGAGTTGGCATCATAGTGTCAAAGGGTATACTCACTGTAATGCCCACGTCGGCGACGCATCGGTCTCCAACTTCGAACCCTTTGACATTTTTACCCATTTCTACGACCGTTCCGATGGCCTCGTGGCCAGGGATCAACTATTAGAGTGAAAGATAAGGGATTCATTGATGCCACTGATCCGAAAAAGAAGCATTACTGGGAACTTGGATATGAACTCGCCGTCGTGGATGTGAGCGTCAGTACCGCATACACCTATAGAACGAAGCAGCGATCTTATCGGTCAGCAATGTGGGGCATTTCAGCAGGTTTCCGACCAACCGCAGCACGTCACTGCAGGACGAGGTCAGTAAGCTGGCCAGACGCGAGGGAATAGAGCAGACCTTTGAGGAGGACGTCGTCGTCGCCGACCTTGGGTATCGGGACCTGCCTGATCTCAAAATTTTGTGGCTAGATAACGAACAAGAATGAGGAAAGAGTACATGAGATGAGTCTGGGGAAGTGACCTTGGTGTACCAGAGAGCTCTCATGGTGCCTTCGGGCATATTGGAGACGATGTGCGGGGGAGAGGAAAGAAAGAATAGATCTAGACGCGCCTGCTAGGCCTCGCCTTTATATGCGATTTTGTTCGAAATTTTGACCTATCTGGTCTGTTTTGGGATGCCATGACGTCACTCATCGAAGAGACCCTAGAATTCCTTTTTTGGCAGGTAGCCACCATCAAGTATCACGTGGTGGAGTCGACGTCACATCTCCAAAAGCGTTGCGCTAGCATTATATAGTTTCTCTCTCACCCAGTTTCTCTCTCACCCAATCACGCTCCGATATATGACTCATACGCTCATTTTGCAGATTGTTGGCGTAGCCGTGGCGCAAGTCTTGGAAAGTACTAGCTATAGTAGCCAAAGTCACAAGTCCTCGATGCCATGATGACGCCGGATCGGGGACTCTATCGCGCAAATTCCTCGCCCTATCATTCACTATCAATGTATCAATACGTCTCCCGATTCCCATATTCGGCGCCATGGCAGAAACTGCTGCTCCAGTTTCGTCGGCTACACAGCTGCAGAACCTTATAGGCCTTATCTATCGGCCCATTTCCAGTGCCCCGCCCCGCCCCGCCAGCTCGCTCTTGCTAAACTTGGTCTTGCCACCGCAGGCGGTGGCTTGCTTTCCAGCTTTATCGTGCCCGTGCCCCGTGCGTAGCCCCCTTATATCGATGGCACGTTGACGCATGTATATGTCAGGACCCCAGCAAAACTTGTCAAGTGTAAGATGCAGGTCTGCTTGCATCCCCTCCGACAATCCCGGACTTGCTCTTCTACAAGTACATGTGTTGCCAGTGCTATCAGTGACATTACCCACCCTTTTCTCCGCCGAGACCGCGCCCATTTCACGGAAATTACCGGGTCCACTCGTAATAATCGCAGGTATCGGACGCTCTTCAGGTTTAAAAGGCCTTGGGCGGGCTATGTCGGCACCAGCGGCATGATACGAGAATCAGGAAAGTTCGGTCCGAAAGCACTATTCGCCTTGCTGCTTCTAGCTAGGCGCATCCAATACTAACTATGTCTTTTCGGGAGCGTCTCTCCACATCAATCTTACCCTTACTAGTAGGGCATGTCCTCTCTGACACTTTCAAGTTAGCCGGCGGAATACGTGCATTAGTCTACGACTCAGACAATAGAACAACTACGTCCTCTAGAAATGTTTACCCATTCGGCATGTCAGAGGCAA
>QFES01007333.1:5227-18709 GCA_003316375.1 Tylopilus plumbeoviolaceoides
GGGATGATAGATGGCTCGTGTTGACCGCTGGCCCTCACGAGGGCCTGAGTATGATCTATGGATGCAAGTGGCTCATCGACGCTTCGGGCCGAAAAGCTACCGTTGGCCGGAAGGTACGAACCATTTCTTGGCGTAGGCTGACAACCTGACCCGGATGGCAGCTCGGGTCGAGGACAGTCAAGGAAGATAATCTCCTTGCAATTTATGCCGTCTTTCTCCGGCCACCGATTACCGGCGACCCCGATCGCCGTACCCTGATCGAAGCCTGTGAATCCGGTTGGTGGTACAGTTCGCCACTTCCCGGAAACCGTCGGATCGTCGCTTACCATACCGACGACACGGATTCCAGCGTACCTGCCGTCCGGCAACTGGACGGCTTCATGAATCTCCTTCACTATTCCACAACCCATATTTCACGCCTCATCACCGAAAGCGAATATGACGTCGACGTTGAATCAAGAGCCCGGTATCCCGTGTGTACGTCGGCCTGTTCGACTCGTACCGCACCGCTGTCTGGCATCGTCCCAGACTCGGGGCCAAGATGGTGTGCAGTGGGAGATGCTGCCATGGCGTTTGATCCTTTATCGTCTCAGGGCATGATAACAGCCTTGAAGGTCGGTGCAGCCATGGGTGATATCGTTGCTCGTGACCTGGAAACCCAGTCGGACGACGATGTTCGGGCGGCTGTGCCAAAGTTGTACGGGCAAGTCTGGTCCAAGTACACCAAAGAAAAGGCGTATGTTTATTCCAAGGGGCGATTTGATGGAGAGTTCCGGAAATCAAGGAAATGATGGCCAAGAGGCTATCTGTGCATGTAGAGTATATAGTGATGTCCAATGTACCTGGCACTGGCAGTGCTCGATTAGGCATGTGGAGTAGCCATACATGAGGACAAACAAGGCGTACCTCACACAACGAATGCAATGAGCTTGAAGAAAAGGCGAGCTCTCTAACTGAGCTGCTCTCAAGTCACTGACGCGCTCTGGAACAGTAAACTCGATCTTCTTGTCCGAGTGCGATACTCGAATCCAATCCCTTCACCACCATGTCCTCCAAAACTGCTCAAGATTCCAACCAATCCAATGCGCTATGCGCGCCCCGACTTTGTGAACGCCATTGCTCATGACACCCCATTACCCATGATTGTAGACGCGGAATGCGGGATGCCACTGGACCTTGGACGCTGGGAGTGCCTGTGGGACGAGGAGGCGGATGACTCCGGTGCGTTGACCACCCTTCTGCAAATAGGGCCGCGCTCACGGGTTCCCTTTAGCATTAAACCCTGACCCAGAGAACCTTCCTCCGCTGGATCCAAAAGATCGTTTTCTCCTCGGCGACCCATCCGCAAACTCGACCCCTTATACAAACGGAGCTGCGCCGGTGTCGGGCTCTGGCGCATCCACACCTCTGCCAACTCACGTACCATGGCTACGAAAAACTGAGTATCTCAGTAGAGAAGGCGTCCAACGGGGATCATCCCTCCAAGAAATGTACCCCATTTATCGCTCTCATGCGTGTTGTGTGCGTTTGCTAATGCGACATGTGACAGGAAAGCACTGCCGCAATACATCGACGTGTCTCGCTCCGCCCAGCTCCGAGACATTGAAACCTCCTTTGCTGCATGCAACGACCCGTCCCAATTTGACTTCTCGACGCTCCGTCATCCCAACAAGCCGGGCATTACGGCCGTCGAATCGTTCGAGATATTTCCAGATGCCGATATTTGGGCCAACGCATATGATCTGTTCAGGTTCAATGAGCGGCCTGGTGACAAACCAATCGATGTTCGTTGCGGTCCACGTTTGTCATCTCTCACTCGCTGACGTTCCTGCTGCAGGCGGAAGATCCTCGGTTGGATTGTGCTATTTTGCGACCTATGGAATCCGACGGCGATCACTTCTTGTCTTACTATCTCACAAAGGACGACGAAGCTGCGCTCGAGTTCAAGGAACGACGTAGGCAAAGTGTACCCACCACATCGGAAGAGGAGCCTAAAGTATGTGCCGTTTTCTTGTTGGACAACACATTATTCATCCCGATCTGGATGGGACAGACAACCGCATTCAAGTTGTGGCGCGACCTCGAGACCGTCAAAATTGAGCAAGAAGTACCCAACGAATTCCTGCTTGTGATTGACAATGGTGATACCCAATCGAATGTCTCTGGTAGCGGAGAAGAACGGCCCAAAGGCGCGTACTACAAGAATATTGAACGAAAGATAACTCTCAAGAAGAGGCGGGCGAATGTAAGTGACGAACGCAGCTTGTGATCTTGTATCTGAACGCCTTCTGCAGGCTAATGAGTATGCAAACAAATGGGGAGTGGTGCACATTTCGCATCTGCCGATGAGCAAAGAAGAAATGGAAGAGCGAGAAGAGCTCCTTGCAGAAGTCACCGACCCCGGTTTCTTGCTCAACAGAGATGACATGGACGCAGATGGTGAGATTGATGTTGATGCTTTAGCGCATCAGGCACCTACAGGGGCTATTGGCGAAAAAGGAGACATTATGGCCGATATATTCTAATATCCGATGCTGTTTCAACTTCTTTGCCAAGACTGATCAGAGTGGCAATGCTCATTGTCTAGCAACACGCTGCGCAATGAACGATCTTTTCACGGACATACCAACCACCTGACGAGCAACTGGGTAAATTCATCATGAGCTCGCTGAGCTAAAAAAAAAAAGGAACAACAGGTCTGCGATTGGCTGCAATGCGCACAGAATTTCTGTCTCGAACATAAATTCTTATGATTTCAATTGTCATGGTCTCTATTAGACCGTTGACAAGCACTGACGGGCTTCTGTGATCTTTCGGCCACACGCGGGTCTGTGCAAAAACATCGTCGATGACTACAGAGTATAGTTGAATTGGACATTGGCTGGGTACCCCGTTACGCCCCCCTGGTGGAAAACTGAGCAATCTGAAATCTAGCCACCAGACCAGGATGGGGCCAAGGGCCGAGCGGAGTAGTGTAACCGCTGCCTAACGAATCAGGCGAGAGATCACACTAACGAAGAATCACAGAAATGACCCTGACATTACAGGACGAAAAGCTCAACTTGCGCTGCACGTAGTAGGATAGAGGTAAAACGTGTACCAGTCAGGAGAAATAGACACGTGATCGAAAGAGTGTTTGGAATGACGGGTTATGGTAAGTAGGATCATCAAAGACAGTGTAGAAGGTACGAAGTGAGATAGGTCCGATAGTTGCGCGTGTATCTGCCACCGTGGGCCGTTACCAGTAGTAATTTCGTTTTAAACTTGTTGGTAAGTCATGCATCATGAACCAGGCATGTGCGCATCGGACTGGAAACTTGTCCGATGCGGCTTATTGGCTGCTTCGTAAGTGTATTCCCATCCCGGTGGTTATCTTGCAGCACAAGATCGGATCGACTTGACGGATTTGACTTTTGCCAAGCATGATCAAGTGAGAGTACAACCATTGGTACATAACTCCGCATACCATACAAGTCGTGTGAGGTCGGCGAGCCCAGAGTCTGAGAAAAATCGTGGAAGGGAACGACATGGATATCCGAGGTCAGTCACACGTATCCACCTTGCGGTAAAGAACACGCCGATGCGGCACTCAGCATCTGGTACTAGCCTGGATCCGTGATGCATTCGGATTGTATAGAATGGTGATGTAACGACATCGAGATTCAGATAAGTACTACGAAGGGCCCAAGGGCCTCACCCCAAGTATAACAGGATAGATACATTCCCAGCCGTTTGCTTGTGCCTATCCGGAGGTTACCTTGACCGCCATCCCCATTTGGGAGTCTCTGACCTTCGATATCTGCCTGTTTGATTTATATATAGAGTTGGTTGGTTACAATGAGCTCAGGTCGCGGAATAGATCTCTCCGCCCATTTTATCGTTCCAGGGCCATAGCGCCGTGCAGCGCGCGCTCCGAACATGGCCACATGCCCGGTTGCGTGGCAGACGCGTGCTCGCGTGCGGACGACGGCTCTTCAAAGTTGGGAAGGTTCCGGACATAGCCTCCGGGGTCCTGGAGTATCCGAGGTCCAAAGTATGTTGACCCGAAACGCCGAGCCTGCACGCCGAGCGCATGTTTGCCACTGAAACCAGACGACTTGTGCATCTCAAGCTCCGCTTATACTTTCTCATCAATTAGGGTTGTGGTTTCACAGGCGGACATTCGCCGCCTCTGCATTTTCGAAACGAACATTCCGCATTTCGCTGTGATCCTTTGCCATACATTTATCCCAACCCGAACTCGACATGTCCTGCTTCTCACCCCTCCGACATGTCCTCTCCTGAGTGTCTCCACTTTCGTCGTCGTATCATCAACGACATCCTCCGCGTCATTGCGCTCCCCCCTCTGATACTCTTTGCAGTCGCACATGTTCTCCACGTCCGGCTGGGCTGGTGGTCCTTGCCCGCGTATCTGCTGTCCATGTTCCTCGCTGCTGTCGCGAGGGTCCAATATACCCAGCTCATTCAGAAGATAGAGGCAGCGCAGCTCGGTGCTAAACACATTCCTCGAGTCGTCGGGAAATGGCCGGGAAACATTGATGTCATGCTCAGACTGCGGAAAGCATTCGCATCCGGCTATCTCTATAACCCTTATCTGGAACTCTTCGAAGAGTACCAGTGTACTACTCTGAACACTCGCATCTTCTGGATGGACAACGTGAGTATGACCACCCCCCCCTTCGATCCGATGCTTGGTACATCCATCCACCACAATGCAGATAATCTCCATGGACGAGGAACACGTCAAGTATGTATTGTCGACAGGGTTCAATCACTTTTGGCGCGGGACCGCTCAACGAGAGCGGATGTAAGCTTATCTGATCTTTCATTACGCACACTCCCTTCAACGTCTTTGCAGGGAAAGCTTTCTGGGAGATGGAATCTTCAATCGTGATGATCAGGAAAGTGTCCCTCTTGATTCTTCGTGCCAAGTTTATTCATTCCTTATCCAGGTGTGGAAATTGGTAAGTAATTTGCATATCGACTGAGACGGTGCTAAGACTTGTTGTAAGCACCGAACGCTTGCACGTCCCTTCTTTGCGCGAGACAGGATCTCCGATTTTGAACTGTTCGACAGGCATTCACATCGAGCACTCTCGATGTTATCAGACATGGCGGCTGCAGATCAGCCTTGCGATGTGCAGGACCTTTATGCCCGCTTTACTATCGATGCTGCCTCAGAGTTCTTGTTTGGCAAGAACTTGGATACACTTTCAGGTCAACTCCCGACGCCAGGCTCAGCGAGTACAAGCGAACGTGGTTCCTCGACGGATGATGCCTGGGGAACGTTTGCTACTGCCTTCGAGACGGTGCAACGAATCATAACTGCCCGCGGTCGGTTGGGGATCGTATGGCCCGTGTTTGAACTGCTGGACGATAAGACAGCTCCCTATGTGGATACGATCAGACAATGGGTCGACCCACTCGTCCGCCAGACTTTGGAAGACAAGCTCGCGTCAAAGCAGGCCGGAGTCCGGGATGACCTTGAGGAAAAAACTTTCCTGCAGCACCTGGCTGACAGCACCGAGGGTTCGTTGTAAGTATTCTGATGTCGTTATCCCGCTAATTTATATCTAGATGTTGGGATGATTCGGGACCAATTACTTAATATACTGCTTGCCGCAAGAGATACCGTGCGTGCTCACCGAGGACAAGTAGATTTTTGTTTCTGACAGCCCCATCTTTTAAATTTAGACGGCTTGTTTACTGACCTACGTCACTTACTTCCTCGCTCTGCACCCGAAGGTTGCGCGAAGGCTCAGGGAGGAAGTGTTGGACGTATGTGGCTATGGCACACCCACATATGAAACCATCAAGAAGCTGAAGTACAGTGAGGATCATGTAACAATCGTGATTGTCGGCAACTAATCTATTGCCGTAGTGAAAGCGGTTATCGATGAAACTCTGCGACTGTTCCCACCTGTACCCTTGAATCAGCGTCAAAGCCGGCCAATGTCATGCACCCTTCCACCGCCTGACAAAACATTCCCCACTACATCGGACAGACCCCTTTACATGCCCAAAAGCACAACATTTTTCTATTCGACTCTTTTGATGCAACGGAACAAGGCACTGTGGGGTCCTGATGCAGATGAATTTGATCCAGAACGTTGGATCGATCCAACCAGGCTATCGAGATTCACTTCAAACCCTATGATGTTCACCCCATTCAGTGCCGGACCGCGTATCGTGAGTACTCTGTTTATCTTCACGTGATGATGGGCTGAGAGCCCGCCCACTGCCTATTTAGTGCATCGGTCAGAACTACGCTTATAATGAAGCCTCGTTTTTCCTCGTCAGGCTGATGCAGCAATTTGATACCTTTACATTGGCTGCGGATGCACAACCGCCGTTTTCACTGCCCCCTTCTGAATGGAAATGTGGACGCGGGCGTCAGGCCGTGGAGATGATTCGACCTGATGCTGCCATGACGCTGTTCGTCAAGGTGAGCGATTCATCTCCGCATTTAGGCAGCTTGTTGATGTGGAAAATGACTTAGGGAGGCCTGTGGGTGCGACTGGGAAAGGCTGCCATGCCTTGATCAGTCCAGCGATGGGTCACTTCAGCGTGTGTGTGATGACGTGAACGATGATTAGACCCTTGAGAACATGGAGGCTTGGATGGTCGATATTTATCAACTATAATTATCTATCACTTGCAAATATCGTGTACGGCTAACATGGCATGTACAGATGAATGTTCAGACTGCCGTCCTTGCCAGTGATTAATGTTTGGAGACGGAGTTCAAGTGAGGTTGGCATATACCCGCCATCAAGAGGCACATCGAGGAATGTACCTTATGCGACCCTGCACCGACGGGCTCACGAAAGGCAACCGACTGGCAGTGCTGCCTAACACAGTGGCCGCTCGCGCTCTATCAATGGACGCGTCTGACTCCCTTCCGTAAACATGATGTGCTTTCCGTCGGAATACCTGCAGGAGAAGAGACGAATTCACTATTGGCTCCTTCCACAGGGGGGGTTCTTCGTCCAATCGCACCCTGGGAGCTGCGCCGCCCAGGCCGGAGCACCGCATGTGACCTGGCGCAAGGTGCACAGCATGGGCGCGGGAGCCGACTGGCGCTTGTGGGTCGACGTGAGGCCAGAGACTTGGAGGAACCGCCCGTCGATAATATCGCAGGCAGCATTCTCGAGCGCCTCGGCGGTGGTCTGTCACCGATGGCGCTTAACCACGAACGGGCTATCGAACGGTAGAATATCCGTTACGGATGGCGGCGTTTGGTAGGAAACAGTAAGGGTGCTTTGTGGGTAGGCGCAGCGGACGACCACACGCACCGATCATATTGAAGACGCCGGCCCCAATGGCCCTATCGCGCCGCAGGCTGCCGGAGTTAATGAACGCGACGTCGGTGTTGTAGAATGCCCGGACTGCGTCTGCCAACATATCACCCAGGTTTGTCTCTTCGAACGACGGACCAGTGCGACCCCAGGGGTATAACACTATGAAAAAGGGGCTTATCAGCCGTTTCCGGAAAGCGCGTCTGGAGTCGGGTGGGGATATGATGGATACCGCCATCTTCAGCCTGAGGAAGATCATCTGACGAGGTAAAATTACGTGTTTGATTAACTGTTCGGGGATGCGTTAATAGACCGCCATGTCCTGCCTTAAATCGGTTTAGACCACCTTTGATACACCCTATGAACACTTTGCCGTTGTTCCGTGCAAGCCACATCTTGATGTCGCTAAAATCATTCCTGAAGTCCGTTCCAAATTTGATGAGTTTAATATTTCCCTCGAAGGTATCGTCCATCATATGGCCATCGCTCTAACGTTGACTCCGTACACAGCCAGATCATGACCGTGACCACCGAGAATCAAATCGATGTCCCTATCGTACGATCTGGCGAGGTTCACGTCTTCCTTGTGACGCATGTGAGTAATCGCGATAACGACATCCACCGTGACACCCAGCGTAGAATGGAGTAACTTGGAAATGCGTTGCGCCACAGACACAGGATCAAGAATGCTGCAACCCCACGGGAAGGTGCTGACAATTTGATGACCAGCTGCTGTAGAATTCGATAAGCAGATCAGTCAGACGTGATTCTCGGCGAGGTCTTGAACGAACGTTCCTGCGAGGCCAAAGAAGCCAATTCTACCCCTTCTTTTCAAGCACGAGGTATTCTTGGGCTGTTACCATCAGTCATCCGTCGGCATGCACTGCGTTCGCGAGTAGCCACGGGAATGCACAGCCTTTGGAGAGGTTGACCCAGAAGGGACTCCTCCCCATAGTCAAAATCTTTACAGAGAAGATGAGCACTTGACGCGACACTGAGGAAGGCGTCACGGCTGACCATGATTTCCATAGCATGCAACTCATCTATCAGGGGATGGTTTAGTACTGGTATCATGTATTCACCTTTCATCACGGCCTCGAGCGATGGGCTGAAGGCATCTCCACTGAACAGAACACGGCGATGGGTCGTTCTCAGCTGCTTTGGGGATATTCTTGGCTTCGCGAAATACACGAGAGAGTCTTCCGAGTACCATTGCCTGAGTGATACGATACTGTCATGATTCCTAGAAGTTCAGAGGGGACATTATTTGCACCGCGTGCACTAGTGCGCGACTCACCACGTCGTTGAAATGTAAAGAAGGATACATAGTTCGTCATACGATGAAGTAAGCATCATTCAGACAGGGCTTAGGAGATACCGATCCAAAGGAGAGCCTTCTGAGCTGGTAGGAGAGTCAGCGAGAGAAACTGCGTTTGCTACGCTAAAATGATCATGGGAGTGCCTCCGACTCGGAGCGAGTCATACCGTGAAGAGACCGACGGGACCGAGGAGATGATGTCAGGGCGGGCCAGGCAATCATTAACTGTAGTAATACATCATTAATCATTAGTCACTGGTAGCATATGTTCAAGGAGGGCTCTTTTGAGTCGGTAACTTGACTTAGGAAGTAGAATACAGAGGATTTCCAAAACGAGATATGTCATCGGCGCTTGCCTTCGACTTTGTGGGAATTTTTCTGGCGGCGACTGTAACGTTTTCTGACCTTCGTCCGCTAATCCCCTGGTTTCAGCGTATCATCTCGGGGTCGGATAATCTTCCCAAATTCTTCTGCGCAACCTCTCGCAGTTTGGATAGAGTCCCAATATGTATTTCGCTGGCAACTTAGGCCCTTTGCAACGGGTAACACTAGCCACTGGTGTTCGACGGACGCGCCCTCGCGTCGCGGATTCACCTTTCTTGTTCAGCACCCTCTTTTTAACTCCATCTTCTCGACCTCGACCTTTGTTTCACCTGACTTCGACTCCGCAAATTCGTCCATTCTTTGTGAAGGCCAACCGGCGAAAAAGCACAAGAAGCGTCAGTTCTGTTTCGTCGACGCTGAAGGAGTATGATGGTATGCTTGTATTGATATTCTCAACTCTGAATATATGGGCTAATGCCACGTCAGTGTGTGTTATTGGAGGCGGTCATGCTGGTTGCGAAGCGGCCACTGGAGCAGCGCGAGCCGGAGCCCGAACATTGCTGATTACGCAAAGCCTGGATACAATTGGGGTGCTCTCGTGTAATCCGTCTATCGGAGGCGTTGGGAAAGGGACGTTGGTTAGAGAAGTGGATGCATTGGATGGCGCCATGGGAAAGGTCACAGGTGGGTCATAGCTTGCGCGCAATGATTGGTCTTGATTGTCCGTCCTCATCAGACAAGGCGGGTATACAGTTCCACATATTGAATAGGTCCAAGGGATCAGCGGTTTGGGTAAGTGAGAGAGGCCCTTGAACGCTGATACTGAGATTTTATGAGTAACCTAGGGTCCACGAGCGCAAGTTGACCGCAAGTTGTACAAACGGCATATGCAGGATATCATATTCAACTATACTAACTTAGATGTTCGCGCTGCTAGTGTGTCGGATCTGGTTTTCGACCACCAGCTGGCTTCGTCTAGCTCCAGTTCCGCAGTTTGGGGCACAGTGACTGGTGTTCGATTAGGCTAGTGACCATACATGCCGGTGGGAACCATAGACTGAGATTTACATTGTAGACACTGGAGATGTCATCCCATGTTCGCAGGTCGTTATCTGTACCGGGACCTTCTTGTCCGGCGAGATACATATTGGTGCGTGATCTGGGCTGTAGTGCATTCCAGGATTAATGTCATTCTAGGAATGAAACGTTTTCCCGCTGGTCGAATCAACGAAGCACCAGCAACTGGTCTGTCCGCCTCGCTGCGTGCAGCCGGCTTCCAGCTTGGGCGTTTACAGACTGGCACTCCGGCACGGCTAGACAAAAACACGATAGACTTTAGTCGACTAGAGAAACAAAAAGGAGATAACCCCTCATACCCGTTCTCATTTTTAAACCATAAAGTTGATAATGAGGTACGATCCCTGCGAGTGGCGCGTGGTTCAAGATTTGAAATCTAGTCTGCTTCAGCACAACCAAATCATTTGCTATATGACTCATACCACCCCAGAAACTCACAAGTTGATCAAGGAGAGTATTCATTCAAGCGTTCATATTCAAGAGACTAAGAAAGGTACACACTCGTTCGATTGTCTTGGTCCTTTAACCACTTCCTGCCAGGTCCGCGCTACTGCCCTTCTCTCGAGGCCAAGGTCACTCGGTTTGGAGACAAGGGTAGTCATAAGGTCTGGTTGGAACCCGAAGGTTACGATTCAGGTGAGTACACATTTCCTTGCAAAAGGACTCTCGCTAAGCCTGTCGCAGACCTAATATATCCCAACGGCTTATCGTGCTCCATGCCTGAAGAGCTGCAAGAACCTATGATGCGTACAGTTCCAGGACTGGAAAACGTCTGCATGGTTCAACCTGCGTACGGAGTCGAATACGACCATATTGATCCCCGGGAGCTTCAGCGTGCGTCGCTTTACCTTCTTGTTATTCATGCTCCTAATACAGTCGGTAGCAACGCTCGAGACAAAGAGGATCAAAGTAAGTTGTTCTTAGTTGGATTTATGCATTTCTTGACTGTTTGCTAGGGTCTTTTCCTTGCAGGGCAAATCAATGGGACCACGGGGTACGAGGAAGCCGCAGCACAAGGCCTCATTGCTGGTATCAACGCGGGTCTTGCCGCACGGAATCAACCGCCACTTTCCATCACCCGTGCGGATGGGTACATAGGTGTCATGATCGATGATCTTGTGACTAAAGGGGCAGAGGAGCCATGTAAGCACCATCCTGGCTTCGTCAAATCGCCCGAATAATCTTGGATCGTAGACCGAATGTTCACTTCTCGCTCCGAATACCGCATAACGCTTCGATGCGACAATGCGGACGCGAGACTGACCGAGATAGGTATGAACCTCTTACGAACGACCAGTGCCACTTGGAACATTCTCCGTAGGGCGTGCTGCGGGTTTAATATCAGCGGAACGCTGGGAAAAATATTCTCGCGACCGCGATGCGATACAACGCGGGACGGAAATGCTGAAGACCATAGTTTTGAGCCCTCAGGTATGTCGACAGCTACTTGTTCTGAAAGGTTGGTTTGACAAGACAAAAGCATTGGGAGAGATACGGCATCATAGTAACCAAGGATGGCGTCATGAGGAGGTACACGTCTACCACGTAAAAGTGGCTCAGCACTTTCCGACCAAATTTGATAGTGCTTTTGATGTGCTGGGCATGCCTTCGGTAACGCTCGATAAGCTTGTACAGAGTGGCGTTTTTCAGGGCCTCCCAGGCTTTGAGCGTCACATCATCTCCCGAATCATCACCGACGGTGAGTCAAAGTAATATGTCATACGCGCTGACTGCTAATCGAAACCGTAGCAACATACGCACCTCATCTCGCTCGCCAGCGTGCAGATTTAGAAGCATTCCATGCGGATGAGTCCCTTCTTCTCGATCCCGATATGGATTATACACAGGTTAGAGGCCTGAGTGAAGAAGTGAGAGAGAGGTTACAACGGTTTAGACCCACCACACTCGTGAGTATTCTTTTCTCTGTTCCATATGCCCTTCGATTTCTTGGCCATTGTGCAGGGTACAGCCAAGCGCATGGAGGGCATGACGCCGGCTTCAGTAGTTCATCTACTGAAACATGCACGTCGGACGTGGCAAGCTCAGAGCCGGCCCGAAAATGAAACACCGCGCTTTGTATGAGTAGCATCTAGTCCCTAGTGCTTCCTTTCTGCGTGCTGCAAACTTTAGCTCCACGTTCTCCGTTGCACGGAAGAAGAATCATCCTCTTGATCGGTATGCTCAGCAATCATTGTAAGTACCTTACGGCGCTAGCGGCAAACCTGGGGACAGCTCGCCACTTCCGTTCCCGACGGTTTTCGCACGCCTCTTGTAAATTTCGCTTTCAAGGTATTCCACCACGCCCCTGGTTCCCTCATTCCGCCCGTGCAGCCATGACCGCTCTTCTATTTTAGAACTCATGGTGTGGCCAGTCCGCGGGGTCTACGATGTGATAATACCGACTAGCTCGGAAATTTTCTTTTCCATCGACGCCATCATTTTACCGGGTTCCTTCTACCGGGTTCACCCATCTGCTTCACATGTGATCCATCAAGGGCCGCCACTGTTGGTGAGCGGTCGACATTTTTGCGTTTGGCGAGGCGCTCGTCTATCGTTGCGGGTACTTAGTGAAACCATGTGATAAATCTGATTTCTGGTTCGATACGAAAAGAAGGCTCGGAAGCTGATTGAAGCTCCACGCCAATGCCGCCACAGCGCCCGAGTCCCGAGGACGCGATCCCCAAGCTTATTCTACCGCACCACGAAAAAACGCCTGCGCTATCAAGCGAGTGTCGGCAGGGTTACTACCCTGCCTCCCTTCTCTTGCATCTAAACTCAATCCATGTCGCGATTCGCAATCCCAATTGCCATTGGTGTCTTGCCAACGATCCTCATGAAAACAGGAAGCGAATATTTACTGGAGGCGCCATTACAGGGTCCACCGTTGCTTCGCGCTCATACCCTTTGCAATCGTGCTTCCTCTGAAGTATTCTCCATTGACTCAGGTGCTGGGTTAACGGGGTCAGAATTTCTTTGGATACTGCATCGCTCGAATTCGGCTACATGGCAACTTGGATTCAATCTGTGAAATCTACGATACAAAGCGAGGCGATTTCAGGCAGCGGTGAAGACGGGGGAATGCGCGAATATACTGCGCTGGCCCATCTGAACAAGATCTTATGGCATGATCTAGCCTTGGAAAATAATTCTTGGAGCCACACTCGACTCGTCCCCGAGGATTGGATATATGTAAGTATGAAACCCCACTTCTCGAATCGGTTATCTATTCCCTTCCGATCGTGGGCTATCGTTGTTGGGGACCCCATTCAGATGGCACCAAGAGCTCGATTCCTATGCGTGACGTTGGTGAGCATTGAAATGGTGAATGGAGAATCTCGCACAGTGCTTGCTGGACACTGACGGGATGCATTTTTTTGCCTGAATGTCTCTTAACTTCTGTCCATAATCATCATCATGTCCTATCCATCCTTATATCCGAGAGATGGGCTAGAGTTTCTAATGCAT
>QFES01007335.1:0-15728 GCA_003316375.1 Tylopilus plumbeoviolaceoides
GTCGCTCGTGGGAGTCGATGATTTCTTTGATCTCTTGTTCCTCGGCTTGATTGACGACAACCGGGGGTGGAGGCGGCGGGGTTTTCTGAGATGGGAACTCGCCAGGTGTATAGGGCCACAGGAGGCATTCATTGAACACCGGATGAATCCCTCACCATGATCTGTCAAGTTTCAACTTGTATGCGCCCGCACCCACCTTAGCTACAACTTTAAACGGCCCATAGCGCTTGTCGTCCAACTTGCGCGAGGGACGGTCGGTACGGATGTTAGTGGCTTCAAGTATGTAAAGTAGGTCGTTCCAGTGAACAATACCGTCGCGTTCATTCCACGGAGTTTGATTGCGTTTGAGACCTTCTCTGACGTATCTCTCCTGTTTGTATTGATTTTTATGGATGGCTATCTCGATGGAGTCGGGATGGAGTTGTGAGGTTGTACTGACTGCGACGGTCGGCACAGTTGGTGGGGATCGGGTATCGAGTGGCGTGGTGGAGAGTTTGAGCTGTGCGACGTCTAGTCGTGAGTTGTCGAAGAGCCGCGAGGGTAGGAGAGTCGTTTGTGAGTTGTCAGACTCCACTCCCTCTCCATAATCGGGTCGCCGCGAGAGAGGGTCGGCCGGATTGGTCCGACCTGGACGGTGTGTGAACACAAAGTCGTACTCCTGAAGGATTTGTTGCCAACGGGCTTGACGACGCGAAAGGTCACGCGGTTTGCGGAAGAACTCTAGGTTCTTATGATCAGTGAGGACCTCGAAGGGAAGGTGGGCACCCAGCAAATAATGACGCCACTCCTTCAGCGCAAAGATCACAGCCAACATCTCCAGGTCCGCCGCATGGTAGTTTCGTTCTGAATCGGATAGGGAGCGCGACACGAATGCGATTGGACGCCAGACGGAATCATGACATTGGGAGAGGACAGCGCCCAGGCCAATACCGGAGGCATCCGTTTCGACACGATAAGGGTCGGTTTCCGTGGGCATATTGAGAGCAGGGGCGGAGCACAGCGCGTCTTTAAGATGTCCGAATGCTGTATCACAATCGGAGGTCCATGTGAAGTCCCTATTAACAGAGGTCAGCGCATTGAGAGGACGCGCGATCTGTGCAAAATTTTTGATGAAACGACGGTAGAAATTCAGAAAGCCCAGAAAACCCCGCAATTCTTTCTTTGACCTGGGGGTCGGCCACTCCTTGATGGCGGTGACCTTGGCAGGGTCCATCTTCACTTCGTTGTGGGTGACGACGAGTCCCAGGTATTCGGTCTCGAGCGCCTCGAAGTCGCATTTTTCGTGCTTGAGGTATAATTTATTCTCGCGTAAGATTTGAAGGACCTCGCGTACGACAGAGCGGTGTTCGGCGAGGGTCGCGGTAAAGATCATAATGTCGTCCATATAGATGACGACCTTTCCACGATTGATGAGATCACGAAAGAGGTGGTTCATCATCGTCTGAAAGGTAGCAGGTGAGTTGGAAAGGCCAAAGAACATAACAAGAGGTTCGAAAAGGCCACGATTTGTGTGGAACACTGCCTTCCATTCATCTCCCTCGACAAGCCGAACATTGTTATATCCCCAACGAATGTCGAGTTTAGTAAAGTACTTGGCCGACTTCAGCTTGTCAACAAGTTCGGAGATGAGCGGTAGTGGATAGTGATTCTTCACCGTGATAGCATTCAACTTTCGGTAGTCTTGCACAGGGCGAAGACGTCCATCCTTTTTCTTGACGAAGAAGAAGGGTGATGCGAAGGGCGATTTGGAGGGGCGGATACGTCCTGACTGAAGATTTTCTTCGAGGAAGGCGTCAAGTTCCCTCTGTTCATCAGGTGAAAGATTATATGTTTTGCAATCAATGACGTGATCACCTGGTGTGAGCTCAATGGCATGATCCCAGGGACGTCGAGGAGGGAGTTCGTCGAAGTTCTCCTTTGCGAAGACATCTTCGTAGTCATGGTAGAACTCGGGAACCACTTCTTTGAAGGTCTTCTTGGGCTTCTGCAGGTTTGCCGCAGCTGCGATGTCGGTTGAGACATTTCGTATATAACTATCGGTGTCGAGTCGGAATACACGATCGCCATCTTGGAAGCGGATCTGTTCATCCTCGTCATCTTCATCATCATCGCAGTTGAGTAACTCGGGCATATGATCATCGCGGCATTGAAATTCGATCGTTCCCTTTTTCCAATCGATTGCTGGGTTGTGCAATTTCAGCCAGTCGTGACCTAGGAAGATTGTGTTAGTCCCTAGGTTAGTGACGGCCAGCGCTATTTGTTCCGCATGATCTTGAATTTTCAACTCAACGGTAACGAACTCTTCGATGCGGCCCGCTGAGTTGTGGGTACCATCGGCGTTGTAAACAGGTATCGGGCGTGGAAGTTTGTGCGTATTCATCCCCTTCTCGATAACGAAAGCGCGGTCGATGGAGGAACCTGTACAGCCAGAGTCGACGAGAGCTTTCACTGCAAATTTGCGTGAGTCATTGGTTAAAGGGAGATGGGAAGTTCCAGGGAGTTTGCACTCATAGACGACCGGCGGATGAATTTAGGGCGGCATTGCAAGTCGCGGAGGACCCAGTGGGCATCTTCAGGCGACAGTGAACGGAGATCTGTAAGGAGAGCGGTGTCGACCTCCCCAAGGCGTGAGTCATGTACGAATGAACGCAGATGATGAGAAGCGCGCGACTCATCAGGTCCATCGATCACGGCCTTAATCCATTGAACGGTCCAAGGATCAACCGTATTCTTCCAGGCAAAACGTCCGTTTTGCAGGGTACGTCGCTTTGGCGGTCGTGACACGGATTCGGGTGATGTT
Organism: Tylopilus plumbeoviolaceoides; assembly: GCA_003316375.1. NCBI lineage: Eukaryota > Fungi > Basidiomycota > Agaricomycetes > Boletales > Boletaceae > Tylopilus > Tylopilus plumbeoviolaceoides. The sequence goes on from QFES01007335.1 coordinate 2,801, forward strand.
CGGACGGGGGGTTCGTTGGGTACAGATGTCGGGGGAGAAGGTTTAGTCTTGTGGAGTATCGCGACAGTGGCAGGAGGCGTGGTAATGGGGCACATAGAGGCATTGGTGGTCACGGTAGTTGTATCAGGGGGGTTCAGCGAATTGTCGTTCGGGGCGGTGGCCATTTCATCGTCAAGGACCGCGAAGCGGTTTGAGAACTTCGTTGACGATGTACAGGCAGGGGCAGTAGTTCGACCAGTAACTATACCCCGCTTCAAAAACCCTGCTCCTTCTCGACAACTTTCATCGCATCGGCTAACTCTTCGGAATTCTGATAGAAAATTTTAGCTCCCTTGAACTCAATGAAACGTAACTGTTTGCGAGGCCGGGTGTGTTCTTTACATGGCCACGCTCCTCCACATCTAGCGCATTTTCCCTCCGCGCGGGCTTTGTTGATGTCCATCAGGACGCCTTGCCCACCAAAGGTACCAGGTTGGTTCGGGTGTACGTTGGTCGTCTTCGCGGTAGAGGCGGGAGTGGTGGTCAAGGAGGAAGTGGTTGTTGTTCGTGTCGGGAAGTTCCTGGTCGCAGAGTTGCCACCAGCGGTGCCACGCTTGCGATCCGCAATTTCTGTAAGGACTTGGGCAGCGCGGATGAGAGCGACCTCCCATCGAGTGAACGAATGGGAGTTGAGGAGTTCTGGTTGAGATCGTTCGACATATTCGACGACGTCGTTATGGATACCGCCGCGGAGGATGTTGATCAGGAGGCGCGCATGGGTGTGGACATTATACTCCGCCTCTATGATAAGATGTTTCATGCGGACGACGAAGTCTTCGACCGTTTCTTTACCCTGACGCAGCGAGCCTGAGAGTAGCTCTTTTTCGGCTTGACGTTGGAGTGCGACGGGGCGGAACGCGGTATGGAGCTTCCCAGAGAACTCATCGAACGTCGAAGAAGCGAGAAGGCCCTGCGTATGGTAGAGGTCGGCAAATCTTCCAGCGGCATTCTTACCCTTCATATACGACAGGATGATCAAGATTTTCTGTCGATCGGAAGGTTCGTTGTCGAAGCCTTCCAGGTACAGCTCTATGGTTCGCCACCATTGCACGAACTTCTCCTTGTCTCCATCAAAGGCTTCAGGCTTCGCGGCGAGCGACTTCCCGATGCCCCTGGTGGTGGGGTTGGCCGGGAGGTTGACACGTGGCGATGGCGAATGTGTATCGCGAGCAGCGTGCGGAGGAGTGTCAGGAGCGGCGGGCGCGATATAAGGAAGCGGCGGGTGTCCTGCCGTTACAGGGTCCTGTTGATAGCGAATGAACCAGTCGCGGTAAAGCGCATCGAAGGCAGATTGAGAGTCGATGAGGCGAAACGTGCGAAGTACGTCCGGCGGAACCGCCGTCGCTGGGATCTCGGGATCTAATTCCATGTGGGATACGGTAGGAGGGGATTCGGAGCGTTCGGAGCGTTCCCTCCAAGTGGTGTACGGGTTGTTCATAGATAAGAGGATGGATAACGAGTAATAGTGATAAGGGCTGGGTCTAAGTGAGGATTCTTGGGATAATGTTAGGCAACGCGCAGAGGTAACCCAAAGCGAATCACTATTCTGACGAACGAGTAACTATCCCAAGAATGGGGGGAAAATACACGACGAGTCGGGTCCTTATATACTGTAGCATAGAATACCAAATGTCGGAAAGAATCGGAAAGAATCGGGAGGTAGTGTTCCTATACCTCGGGAGGGAGAATTCCTAACATATCACCCCTTCCTCATTGGCCCTGCGCAAGCTCTGCAAAGGTGAATACGTAGCCCTCTACTTCTTCACAAACAAGGGCCTTGCTGACGCACAATCCCTCTCCCATTCCATTGATGAAGATGCCCTTGCTCTCCTCCCAGACGAGAGAGGCCTACACTCCTTCGTGCCCATCGCATCAGCCAAAGCTAAACAGTCGATCATCGAAGATCATGACCTTACCTGGGAACAGATCGACGAAGCCACTCACCGCATCATCAATGCCATGAAGGAAGCTGAGTGGCCAGAAGAGCGCATCCAAGCCCTCTTCGGGTTCTGGATGAATCTTGGCACCCATGAATGGCGACACGACGCAGACGAATCAGCGCGTCAAGCCCTCATCATCTATCAGGCCACGTACCACAGACGCTGGCACGACACTCTAGGCACCACCTCATCCTTCAATCTCAAACACATCGACCAAGAAGCCCTCATGAGAATGAAAGCTAAAATCGTCGATCAGAAGTATCAAGCCACCGAGAAACGTGCCCGTGAGGCGAGTCCCATCTCATTCCCTACTTCAAGACTTCATTTATCTAACCCATCCTCGAACCTTCCCCTCCCCCCCCTCCCTCTCTCTGCTCCCTTCTTTTTCACCCCCATGCTCTCCACGCGTACTCACACGGCTTCACGCCAAACCCGCCCGTGGATCGGACCCACTACATGGCGTTTTTACTTGCACGTGGCACTGCTCTCCACAACACGGCGCACTCTTAAATGGCTCTCACGCCCACCCAACTGCGATATCCACACGCACTCTCCCTCGTCGCCTGCCCTCAGGCTCCCTCGGCACTACAGGCGACGGACAAACTTCTCACCACTCTTGCCCAGTTGCATCCAGCCTCCATGCCCACGTCTATCCCCCTGGGCACACACCATAGGACCCCGTCTATCTCCAACTCAAAATGCCCTGCGTCGCCCTCCTCAGACATGTCACAGCCCCTTCACAAACGGAACAAATCCTTTCGCGGCCCAGAACGAATCCCTACCAGACCTGCGGAGGCCGCCGATACACTACCCCCATGCGCCGTCTGCCTCAGCACTGATCCCCACCCAATGCCAGTCGTTGAATGTCCACGCGAGCGCACATGGGACGACAAACACGAAACCTGCACTAAGAGAGTCAACAAAACTCTCGTCGTCAAGTCGACCAACCAACGTCTCTGCACTAAATGGCAACGCAGAGAAGGCTGCGCAGAGAAGCATGCTCACGCCCACCTCTGCTCTGGTTGCACCTCTGCCACCCATGGCGCTTTCGGCTGCCCTCGTGCACAAAGGCGCCCGAGCACAAACTCCCTATAAACCTGAAGTATGGGAGCACTACATCCGCCTAGCCAACCTCTCCCAGCATTTTGGCGACATATCCAATGGACTTAGATATGGCTTCATAGTAGATTTTCCCCGCATTTCCACCCTACAGTCCCCACCTAATTCCCCCTCCGTCGATACATACCATGAGCAACTCAACGACATCATATGCAAAGAAATCTCCAAAGGTAGATACATAGGCCCTTACCCACTTACTGTCATACGTGATACCATTGGTCCTTTCCAATCCTCTCCCTTATCGATCATTCCCAAACCCGCCCGCCCAGGTAAATTTAGATTAGTCCAGAACTTCTCCTTTCCCTCTTCCCCAAACAATAAGCTACCCTCCCCCTCTATTAATTCCTTCGTTGACCCGCACAACTTCCCGGCTACTTGGGGAAAATTCTCCATTGTCTTCCTTCTCGCATCTCGCCTCCCACCAAGCTCCGAAGTGGCCACACGAGATGTAGCCGAAGCATATCGCACCATCCCTTTACACCCGACTCAATGGCCTGCTGCTGTAGTATGTACCTCACTGTTACGATTTCATCCTTTCTTTCCTCTTCCATTGGCTAACGTATCGTATGATTCTCTTTCTTTTACCATTGGTTCGTCATATGACTCCACTTTATCATTTGTACAGCCTCGACTGTGCACGGCTGTGTACGCAGCATCGCTCGTCTATACGTAGTAGTTCATAGCTTGGTCTGTGCTCGTCCTGTCCCAGTATTTAAACCCATGTAAAGTACCTACAACGGCAGTCTTATCCACTTGTTCAAACCCTCGCCTTAGGCTTGAGTGCGAATTAAGGGTACCGCTCCCTATCATCATTTACTCGCTTCAGACTTGACGATTAGTCTTGAAAGCCTCGAACACTGGTTACTTGTTGTCTTGCCCTCGAGTGTTACGACTCAAAGTCTAGGTCGTTACACTCACCCACACAGGGATGCATCGACACGTGCACTGCCTTTGGAGCCACCCCATCAGCCGGAAGCTATGGGCATGTAGCTGATGCAGCAGCAGAGATCTTCCGATTCCATGGCATCGGTCCTCTTGATAAGTGGGTCGATGACCACATCTTCTTTCGCATCCACCGTAAACACCTAGCCGATTACAACCATGCCCGATTACAATGGCGGAGTGAAATCAGCACCTACGGTTGAAAACACCAGGGCAGCCGCATCTGGTACCAAGGTACCTCCCTACACGACGGATTGCACGAGGAGTTCAACGAGGATTGTGCTCACCCCATCCTTGATCTTTCCCAATCATCGCCCAGATCCCAACAAGATGCTGACTTCTCATACTCCATAGTGGACATAGATCGCCTATCAGACGAACTAGGGATTCCATGGGAAAAGTCAAAAGACCAACCCTTTAACTCCTCCACCATTTACATAGGTTTTGTATGGGACCTAAGTACCCGCAATGTCTCCTTAGCCCCTGAAAAAAGGGACAAGTACATCCGCGCTATCGACGACTGGAACCAACGCACTTCCCACGTGCTAGAAGACGTACAAAAACTGTACAGGAAACTTCTCCATACCTCCTCACTAATTCCCGCAGGTCGCGCATACCTGACAGGCTTCGAACGCATGCTGGCTGTGTGCATTAAAAAGCCATTCATGCCACACCGCCCTGAGAAATCAATCCGTGACGACCTCATCTGGTGGCGACACACCATTTCCTCCAACCTAATCACCCGACCCATTGCCCCTCCACCCTCATTCCTCGACCTACATCAGCAAAACCCTTGGATCACTGGCTCATTATGTACAGCACTGGACAGCCACTACAGTGACCTACAGTCACACAGCCAGGTCCCCAACTGTACAGCTGCATCACAGTTAATTACAATACATCAACAGCATCTCACACTTCTGTACAGTTACTCCACATAATTCACAGTTCATTCATAGCTATCCCACAGGGAATAAACAGTGACTCACAGGTTTCCACAGCCATTCACAGTAATTGACAGTTACCTGCCAGTGGTAGAATGTGCAGCCCTAGTCAGATCACTTCAAAGTTCAGAACCAGACTGTACATTTCAAGGTACTAGTATCCTGTGCCAGTGTTAGGCTGTACTTCTCATGAAATGCTGTTGCAGTCTGAGGTGTCCTAATCCTGTATTGGACCATGCAGCCTGAGATATGCTGTCTGAGACCATAATTTTATGTGTTGGACTGCAAAGTCTAAGGTATCTTGTGCATAACCATACATCCATAATCATCATGTATCAGACTGCACAGTCTGAAGTATCCTGTACACAACCATATATTTTAAGATATCCTATGCTAAGATGTTCAGGTTCTAAGGAACCACACAGGTACCCATAACAGACATGGACCATACTATCCAATTGTCAATGGGAAATCTAAACACAGGTAGTACTACTAGCCTACTACCCCAGTACACAGTGCTCCTGTTGCCACCTGGTACTATCACTGTGGTGACAATCATGGCTGTTTGTGAAATGAGTACACCATCGTCATTTGCATCCTGTTCAGGTCACCGTGACATGGTACACATCGTCCTTGTCCTCATTGACCATGCAGCGTGACATGCACCACGTTGTCATCGTCGCCAGTGGCATCGCACTCACGTCACATTGACGACAACGTCCTTGTTGCTTCCCTTCACGTTCATGTCGTACCCCTGGGCGCGCCGCGTCTGCATCGTCATCTTCGTCGTCCTCCCGTCACGTCGTCGTCAGTGCAGTTGTCGTCTCATCGACACCATCGTCCTCATCATCGACATCCTCCAGTCGCGTCGTTGGTCTTGTCATTCGCATCGCATCGACATCGTTGTCGCCTGGTGGCTGCCAGTGAGACACGTGCACGCGTCGTCGTGAGGGTGAGAGAGTGAGGACGAGTGGCGTGCACGTGCTGAACCCTTTCTCGCTCAAGCGTCGCGATGATCTGGTCTCTTCTTCAATGGCAGCAATCACCCACTCACCAACTCGGTCAAAGATCCTGCATATCAAATGCGTCAGTCCACAATCATGATGTCGGTCTATTCGACTCACGTTCGATCCTAATAGCATGAACGTCTACGAGGAGGATGAGTCAGTGCCCGTCCAATAACAAGGGTGATGACACCATGCACCTGGCGAGACTCTTCTTAGTCCCCTCATCCCCGCTATCATCGAGACTGACCTTATCTACAAATTGCTCTGCCCAGGCGAATGACGCTCGTCAAAGTCGCCGACCAACTGAATGTACTGCAGATTGACCGCATCTCTATCAAGATGGTGTCGTTGACTGTGGTAGGACTCATTGAGGGAGGTTCCTTGTTGATGATGTCAGTCTCCTCGCGTTCGACCGAGGACAACCTCGACACCCGTCGAGATACCTATGCAATGTACTTTTTCGCCTAACTCGACTTTGTAGTGTTCACGATACTGCCTCACGACATGTCTGGAAGAGTTCTGGCCAAGTATACCCTTGTATCGCGAAGTGTATGCTTCAGATACAACTACAGTGATGTCTAATGAAATCATGTCAGGAAAAAAACTTCCACGGCTGCTTGAGATGAAAATGGTCATTGGAACGACCAGCTGGCGTAGTGGGGTGTAGTTGCCGTAGCCAAAAAGCTCGCCATAAGGCTCGTATATCGACTGACCTTTTTCCTTCAAGTTCCCGCAAAACAACTTGAAAGCCGGGTCAGATGTTGACAATGGGAAACGTAGAACGAGCTTGAAGTCTATGGAGTTCTCGAGGGAGGCTTCCACTTCAATCTGCATGAGGAACGTTTCAGGAGATCGGAGTTCAACAGACCTTGGCTCACATACGTACATATTCGGGACCGTACCCGGAACGTTACGGGGTTTCCCAAGGGTACATATGAGGCCATCGTTGCCGTGTTGCAGTATTACAGGCCGGAATACATCTTGGGTGCCACAGGAGAGTGTTATATCTTTGATCTGAAGGCTGCGGCCAAGTGAAGAGGTGAACTGTGAAAACGTATTTATCACTCACTCGAACGGAATGTTCTCGGCCATCTGAGGAAAACTGCTCCCTGGTCCTGCGCCATGGCTGATAGAAACACTCTTTCAGGCACTATACAGGCGATCAGTTGAAACGCCAGGCCACTCGTACGGCAGCGTACCCATAACATTTTCGCTGTCGAAGACAATCAAATTCCAGATAATGAAGAGTTTCCTGCGGAGTAACAGGTGAGTTTCAATTGCAAGGTAGGAGATAAGCATACCCTATTACTCTCGAAGGCTCTACGTCTATCACGAGCGTTCTGTACAACATAGCGTCCATGAGGGAATCTCTGGGTCTGTGTGGGTGATGAACCAGAACCCAGAAACACTGTAGTAGGCTTGTGTCAATCTGCGTGGTGTCAATAGCCTAGCGAGAACACGTAGAAAGACCCACGAGATATACGACTTGACTTCCACCGTTCGGGTCGTTTGCAGAAAGATTAGGACACGAACACTGTCAGACTTATCGCACACCTAGTAGCTGTACGAATGATCTAGCTGTAGGCGACGGACCACCGATGGTTAGGGATTGAGCAGGTGAAGGAGAAAGAGAAGCACCTAGGGGTAAGTGTGTCCGCGTGGAAGGGTAGATAAGTGGGAAGGTCGACTGGGAAATCGGGGACGGTGGAAGACGCCATCGAGAGATGCACCAATGGCGAGATGTTTGACTTGAACCTGCTGGCACCTGTACCTGTAAAGATAAGCAATAGGATGAACAACCCTGTCGACGCCTTGCCACCGATGATACCAGGGATGGCAGAGATGATCATGATAACGTGCCCCAGCATGGCGACCGCCACGCTCCAGCAAATGGTCTTGTATCGTCCCCAATACGTATCAGCGATATAGGCACCACCGAGAGGAAGAATATACATCAGCAAACCAACCCTCCTCTGCACAGACTGTAGAGTCTGTAATTTGGGTGACCTTTCTGTACAGAGTCAAATTTTGGCTGTGTGGGAAAAAGGTTGGTTTGCTGATGTAGGACCTAGTACGATAGTGATAGTGTCAGGAGGGCAGAGAATGACGCCGAGTTGCGTACCAAAATTGGTAGAACGTTGTCAGACCGGTGGACAGCTGCTGACCGCGACCTAGTGCACCAGACTGTCCCAACACCCCGCCAGCGCTGGTCCGAGAGCCGGGCGGAAGAGGTTGCTGAATAAAGTTGACTTGTCGTTATCGGCGTGAGTGATGAAGTAAGGCACAAGCACCACACGAATCCACGGTGAATCCTGACAGTGGCGCAATCGAGCATAGCAACTTACAAAGACGGCACTGGCACCTTTCAAATGTTGAGGGTACAGTCGCAGACGTTGAGCATCGATAGGACGACCATACCATAGTACTGAAGTTGCCAGACATCAGATGAACAACTCGGCCCCTTCGGTTGATAGAATTACATACCGAGAAACGCTCAGCCAATTCGACGACAGCAATCACTGCCAAAAAGAAATGTACTTGGATCTGTGGAATGGTTGGCCGACTGCCCCACCCCCTAAAATTGAGCGACGGGTCATGTCCGTGAAACAGAGAAAGGACTTACGATCTGGATCAAGTCGAATTCCGTCGCCCCTTCCGCCTTGCTTTCCAATCGGAAGGACCATTCGCTGAATGGGACGATCGGAAGGACGCCCTCCCCGGAGAACCCCTTGCGCCGTATGATCGCATGCCCGATGGCGCCGCCCATGGCACGCTGCGAGGGTTGGAGATGTTGAGCACTGGTGGGGACGCCTCTCTCACGAATGCCATCTCTAGGATGGCAGTGGCCACTTCCTCGCATAGCCACGATACGACCTAGGATCCAATCTAAACAAATGTCAGCAAGCACTGTGGAGCCTACCTGGTTTCCTGGATGTCTGCGAAGCGCATCCACATCCAACCACCCTTGGTGATATCTTCCGTGTTAGACCTGTGATTCCGAATTCAGCCCCGCCATAACCACTGGAGAGCTGCACTCCAGCCGCCCATCTTATGTCCAACGTTGACAAGTAGAGCTCCGCCACCAAACGTCTGGAGATAGTGAGTGCCGAAGTATGTAGAAGATATTCAATGGTGCTTACGACCAGATCGAGCCTCTTCGCCTCGGCAGACGCCTCCGTATCAACCATCTACTTGAGGAACGTGGCACCATCATGAGGATGTTGCATCCGATGCCTTTGAGCTGCTGAATCATGATGTCGCTCGTTGGAATCACTGTTGAGCGTGTGAGTTGTTGTACAAGTGTAGCGCACAGACCACAGTGGTGATGAGGAATGCAACTGGCACATAGAGCTCTATGAGGATGCTGAAGACATGGAATGGGGGCAAAGATATGGCATCAACTCAGTGAGGAGACGTAAGTTCGCCATATGCCCGGAAAGATGCTACGTGCAACTTGAATAAGCCTCATGGTGTCTGTTGTCCCTAAGCAGTCGCCTAAATCAACAGTCAAGACGACAGTAGAAGAGCCCACCTGCGATTGTCGACGCATGTGAGGAAATGCTTGCCGTGTCGTATGGATAAGGTTCTATAATGTTTTCGTCTCCCATTTTTTCGTCTCCCATTCCTCGATCCCTGCCCTCGTGCCCGTCCACAAGGACGTATTGGTCTGAACCAGTCGCATTGTTTATACTTGCCGAGTCACTCGACAGCGAATGTTTGATGCCACTAACAAACGACTTTACCGAGAATGGTACTTTTGACGACGGCACGGGATTCGAGTGGCCAATTGTGCTTGGGGAACCGATGGGACGGGGATGCATGATAAGGACGTCCCGAATTTTTTTAAGCTGGTGGATCGTGGGACCAGCACCAACAACACATTGGAAGAAGAGGCGGACACGGACGCAGGTGGAATTCGGGAGGGTGTCACACGGGCTGGGTAGGTTGGGCATTGGGGCCACGCCTGATGCTGCTGCGTGTCTGCAAGCATGTACTATGGCAGTAATCCCGTCCTCTTTGAACCCTTCTTAGGATAGGGCAGTAGACCAGGACAGTGGGAGACCGATATACCTAAATCGAGTGTCAGCAACGCGGTCGAAGGGATATGAAAGACACTCACCCCTCATCAACGTGTATGTCGTGCTGGGCGAAGCGAGACGGTAAGATGACCCAAAATGGAGGACCTGTACGCCTGGAAATTCCAAGGGAATGAGATGCCCTTGTCGCCCTCTGGTTCTCGGATACGGTCTCGTAATCGCTGCCGGTCAAGTTCCTGGTGATGCCCCGGACACGCTGGCCGTCTCTGAGAGGTCTTATTTTCAGCTGATTGCGTTTGGCGAGATTCACGAGTTTGAACACGCTCTCCTTGGGTTTGGAGGTCGTGCAGAGCTTGCGCTGGCATTGCTGACAAGGTACATGTCGAGGTTTGGATTCGGGTTTGGGAAGAGACACCGAACTAGTGGTGGCCCTTGCTGCAAGGACGCCGTTTCGGCGTTTTACAATGTCGGGGCTGAGGAGAGTGTACGGCGACGTGGGTGTGGCAGGGTTGGAGATGGAATCCGAGGGGGAGAACGAGACGGCAGAGCGATTGAACAAGGGTTTGTTGTACTTTGGATGGACATCTGAATTGGATGGAGAGGACATTGCACGAAAAAGAAAGAAAAATCGAACCTGATTTGAATTTGAGGATGGAAAAACGAGAAGACAGTTTTTGTGGCCGCCCCACCCTCGGTCAACCACCGCCCGACCGAAAACACCTCCTCGACCCCCATCCCGCCTAGCCCACATCTCATCACTGTACATGGACCTCAGACGTCGACCCGTCGATGCGAGCAACTTGAATGAGTAACAGATATGTCACATCGTCGGTCCACGGACCCACATCGACGCCCGTAAAGCGGGTCACGGTCCTGTCCATGGTCGTCGCCAGGAACTGAAACGACATCGATCCTGCCACAAGAGACTGCATCCGCTGTCATATGGGCTGAGACGTACCCATCGCGCCCTGGATGAACAACGTGATACTCACCCCAGCCCGTTGTTGACCCGTCGGGGTCGTGTTCCAATACCTGCGTCGCTGGTCAGTTTATATACGTCCCATCCCGACAGGCGACTCATGCGCCACTGCCAATCGCCTGCAGCGTGGTCCACACCGTCTCGGTACGATCGTACCCAAGGATGCTCAGCCTCTCTTTGAACGTCCGAATGCGCACCCCAATATCAGAGATGCCCGCCTGACAGGCGTCACACCCGCAGTGCCCGAAATCGGGCGTACACGCAGTGTGCCACACGGTCGAGTACGTTGTGTTGATCCCGACGGGATACGGGTCCTCAAGCACGATATCAGCACCCGCCACGTAAGGCACAAAGCCATAGTCCTGCAATCAAGAGTAGAGTGAATGCGAGGGTCTCTTCGAATGGACCGGTTTTTACCTGGCAGTTGAAAGCGATTGATATGGGGTGGTAACAATCCATCTTGTATATCACCTCTTAGGTGTGTCAGACGTCCCATCTGGCTCGTGCACCGTCTTCAGAGCAACAGGTTCGGCAGCGAGCGATAAGCTCAGACGCGCCCAGCCATAGCCGTCGTGTTTCGGTCCCTAAGTGCAGATATGGTCAGATGGCGATGAAGGCATGTCATCTACTCACGATCGCAAGTCGTATATCATGTACAATACGAGGTCTAAGAGTTTATCGAGCACTCGCTTGAATACCGTCACGTTGCCGTAGGGAGGAATCGGATAAATCTGGGAGCACGTCAGCACGGCACCACGCAACTGGGCAACGAATCGTACGGTGTTGAACCCGCCTACTTCAGTTGGTCAATCAAGGACAGGTTCTGTGCGAGGTGTTACTCAAATGACACAGAGGGATAAACGACCGGCAGGCACCTTTACCGTCGGGGGGTGGCACACCAAGCACCGTTGATGGTCGAGGTGATAGAGACGTACTACATGGCTTTTGAACCTGCTCTTGGTCAGAGCCGCATGGGACGTTAAAACCAGATACCTGCCGGGATGCAAGCAAACTGAACTTGGAGTGTGTTGCCACAGGTCGCACACATTTGCTTATGTAAAATCTGAGACATTGCAAATAGAATACCGTACATTAGGGTCTACGGCCACTCATGCTGCTCATCGATCTTCGGCCCATACCTAGATCAGGTCGTAACAGTACTCTAGAATTAGTCGAGGTCAATTTCACACTCCGAGTCATCAGATGGGTGATCTGAGAATTCGGTTGCACTGAATGTCAGTTAGTAGGTGGTCTGCTTGAGAATGACTTTGCATACTAGGCTTCGCGTGCCCAACGTTCAAAAGTCTCCTTAAGCTTAGGGCCATGGTACTCGTGGTCGATGACTTGCTTCATTTTCTCGTGCATCTTCCAAAAGTCCTGTTCGTTCTTCACTGGGGGCACCTTGCCCTCCATTGTGCCATGGGCTGCATATACATCAAGCACGCCCTTGATCTGGAGAATAATTAATGACAAGAATCATGTAGCAATAAACTTACATATGACGCCACGTAAAGTACACACATGTATGGTACAGATTCTTTGAACGGTTCTTCATTTCGAAACGACTTGGACCCCTTCCGGTAGTAGATTTTTCGGCATGCCACAGCAAGACATTTATGAGAGAAATTTGACGCCCGGCCCTTCCATTTAAACACAGATTAAGGCGAGGACTCAGGAAGGAATCCGAGCTTACCTGCTCATCTCGTGGTCCCTGAAGAAAATGGAACTTGTGAGCGAGCGAGCTTGCTTTGGCCTTGATTGCTGTCAAGCGTTCCGCTGATGTCTTCAAGTGGGGGGGAGCCAAAAGCTCGTACTCTGCTGGGACAACTTGAACATCAAGAATCACCTTTTGAACCTCACTGCGGAAAGTGTTGATGTCCTTCCAAACACATATCGCCATATCGTCTTTATAGGTCTCCCA
>QFES01007339.1:0-17579 GCA_003316375.1 Tylopilus plumbeoviolaceoides
GCAGCTCTGTGGGAGGAGCAGCAATCTTCTGGATTCGTGCCTGACGGAGTGGTCAACACCGCAGCGTGTTCATTATCTCGATGGCGTACCTTGAGTTCACCGATTGCAGCTTCACAAGCAGAACGAGATCCGGAGACTTTGACGATATCAGCGGGATCTACATCCTTGAGTTCGCTGGCGTTGACAGCCTCCCCTACGTGGTTGTAAGAGCGGGAGCCAGGAAACTGTACTTGGACACCCGTGCGGGTTTGCAGGTCGTTCAAATGTTGACCGCCACGACCAATGAGGTTACGATGCTGAGCTGCCGGGAGTTCTACTGCCAGCACAACGCGGTCTCTCAAAGTAGCAACCGTCTTCTCGAGTTCCACCTTGATCTTATTGACAAGGGCAGGTTCTCCACGAAGACGCACTTCGTCAGAGGATTCACCCTGGCGAGGGCTAATACTACAATCAGCAAGGGACCGAGGGCGTCGGGAGGTGACTTACAAACGCACGAGTCCTGCTTGCAGTTTGGAATCAGGTGGACCGCCACAACGAAGTATTAAGTCCTTCAAGCCCTGACCCCCAGCTCCGATGATTGCCCTATGGAACTTGGTTTCGATGACAAGGGATGCTGACGTTTCCTCGCCGACTTGCTCAGCAATTGCCAAAATAGCTGTTTTGGAAGCGCTGATGGCCTCCTTGGTTCCGCGGGCAGTGATGTTGGTCATGTTGCTGTTGTCATCAGTAGTCTTGTCGATGTCAATCTGGGCGCCTGTGTCGTCCTTGATCTCGTTGATGCTCGAACCGCCTTTACCGAGAATGCGCGGAATAGCACGGGTCGGGACAGTGAACTTGAGAACATGGTTGGACTCCTTTTCGAACTCCAGAGCCTCAAGAAGTTCGGATTTAGCACTAGCCACACCCTTCTTTCCACCCTTGACAAGAACTTCGTCAGGCTTAAAGGCTTCACGTGTCTTGTTTTCGCCATGTTCAGAGGATCCCCGAGGGAATGTGATCTTAACACCATACTTTTCCTCAAGGCGAATGGCATATTTTCCATTCTGACCAATCAAGGAAGCATGGAATTCGGCGGGGATCTTGAGGGTTTCCGATGTCTCATCTGCCTACATTACATGTCAGTGACGTTTGAGCAGCGGTGAATACGAAGATCTGACCAGTCTCTCAACCTGGGCCAAGATGCGCTTCTTGGCTTCCTCGACATTCTCCTGACGTCCAGTGACCTGGTCATGATGTCAGTTCCATTCCATAACTTGCCTTTAGGGACCAACCTTAATTTTGGACTTTTGGTGAACGGGTTTCTTCTTCTTGACACCGTCCTTCTCCTTCTCCTCGACCTCATCAGAAACGTCCACTCTGACGCTAAGCTGGTCTCGCAGCCTGTTAAGACCGACACCCTGCGCGCCAACGACCCGACCGACATATTCCCTATCAATCTCGAATTCCGTAAACTAAGCATTGCATAAAGATCATCAACACACGTCAATCCAGAGGTTGCATTGACTTACGTAGCTGCTGACAATGGCATCGTGTCTAGCATCTTCCACAACGCGTAGGATTTCCTTGACAGCGCGATCGACGTCCGCGCTGACCCCACGGACTAGGATGACATCCTGAGTTGATGGATCGCCTGCCTCAGCGCCAACCTTGATCAACAGTGCCTTCTCTTCGCCGATGATCCTGGAGTAACCAATTACACGGCATCCAAGGATAGAGAAAATACATCACCCACGCGTCCAGAGTGGTACCGTCTTTGCCGACCACTGCATCATGCCAGCGTTTCTCGACAGGAAGTAGCTCGCTCTTAATATCAGCAGCGTCCTTAGCCATCTTAAGCAGTTCCGCGGCGACATCATCCAAGTGCTTTTCTTTCTCAACGGGTGAAGGCGATGCAGAAGGGGAGAAGGGATCGTAAACCAGGAGAACCGATGATTGCTCCGCAGACTCGGGAGGGAAGAAGACTTGGACGTCGTGGGCCTCGTGGAATTGCTTCAACCTGAGTGATATCAGAAATGTTTACGGATGTGCAAACGAATAGTCACCTTGTCGCGTGCTTTCCCATGATAACCCAGTGGACGACCCAATCAATAGAAATTTCCCTCGTTGCGCCGATCAGTTTGCCAAGAAGTTCCGAAACTTGTCGTACGACAGCATCTACAAGGGGCTTCTCCCCAACAATGTCGATATTGAGGACTGAGGCCTGGCCGATCGCCGTCTCGGAAGGCGTGAAAACCGAAATGCCTGGATGAGCGGTACTGAGGGTCGTGGGGTAGTTGATGCGCATGATGTATGTCAAGAGTTGGCGCGATGCTGCGATAGGACCGGGAAGCGGGAATTCATGGATGTGTTGTGAATTCGCCTTTTCTATGACCGCACCAAGACCGGCAGAGATGTCCTCCTGCTTGCCATAAACCAAGACCTCTTCACCTGGTTCGTGAGGCTCCGGAACGACAACAGAGCACCGACTCTTTGCCATAATTTCTTCAAGTGCTTTGCCAGCAAGGAGGCAGTGCTGGCGCTTGGGCAACGGAATTTTGACCGGAGTGAGCGCAGACTTGAACGATTCGATGGTTCCCCGAATAGTTTCGACGACACGGACGACGGCTTCGCGGTCACCACTGACAGTGACCTCGCGTTCCGGGGCATTCAAAGCAAGGTAAACTTCACCACCAAGCGCTGCCTCAATGAAGTGGGCGCGGCGGGCGATAACGAAAGGAAGGATATGGGCCGGAATGTTCTTCACACGCTGAGTTGACTTGGATATCCTAGCTGAAATGATCTCGTTTATCATAGCCTGAGCTTCATACGCGAGTGGTTGCGGGCCTGTGATTGTAATAGGAACCAAGGGTTCATCTTCCTCATCAACGGGGATGGTAGTCCCATTGGATGCTCCATTAGGATGACCGTTGGATGTGAGACTGTCCCTGCGAGGAATATCCACTTTGACACCAGTTTGATCCCGCACATGTTTTAGGGTAGCACCTGTTATAAAATTTCGGCAATCTGAATGCACTAATTTGACAAACAATGACCGACCTTTGGACCCGATGATGACCGGAATAGTGGACACAGGAGCGGACAAGGTAACAGACACCTAAAACGACGTTCTGTAACATCCAGAAAGAACTAGACGGGAACATACCACTGGGCTCAAGAGAGCAAACAAATTCCGTTTCGCCTTGTCAAGCTCTTTCTGAGACTCAGACTTCATGTGGAAGGTGGTTTGACGCGTCTTCTGGTTGGCAGAAGCCTCGATCTTGACCTTGAACTTGAACATGACCTGTTTCATGACCTCTCCGAGTGAAGTAGGTTTACCGTCCTTGTTTGTGCCGAGTTCGATAGCCGACAAGGTGAACGAGTCGGAGACCATATGCTGAGACCTGACGGTTGCCTTGATGCGAGGACCAGAGTCGAGACCCCAAGCAGCGGGCTTGATGGGCTGGGCTACCGGAGGGGCGGAAGATGCTAGGGAGGGGAAAGCGGTCTGATCGTTTGGGTCCACCACGTCACCAGCAGATGGTTTGACTGGAGCGTCATCTTCCACCGAAGTTGGGAAGGGATCCGGGGTGCCTTCAAGTCCATGCAACCTCTAAAGATACTTTCAGTGAGAGACACAATGGTGACGGTGCCCACTGCTCCTACCTGAAGTTCAGCGGCGCGCATGCGATGAGACGTGTCCATGTGTCTGAGAGATGCAGATGTCCAAAGCACGGAACCTTTGACAAAAAAAAACCTGAACGTTGAGCTCAACGATGAGCTCGACGCAATGACCAGAAAAAAATTAATGAAGGAAAATGGAGTTTTGGTAAGATGAAGACGTGTTCTTTCCCTCACGTGGGTAATGGACGTGCGAACCGGATCCTATTATTGGTCTTGCTAGTGTTCATTTACGTGTAACTAGCAGGTCACCGCGCTCGCCTCGCCTGCGCTCTCAGATAACCCTGATTCCCGAGGTAAACGTGCCAGGGCGTGTAGATGGTGAGGTAAATCCCTTCGTTCTTGCAGGCATTCACTCCAGCAGCTCCGGCGGTGCAGAGTCTGGGTGAAAAGCATGAGAGAGATGAGCCTAGACGTTGCCATGGCATGCTTGCTCCACCTGGTTATATCTTTTGCCGTCGCAAAACATTACTCCGACGCTCAGAAACATACCAGCAGCAGGACATTGGGGCTCGTCGGTCGGAGAATCGGTTTCCTAGTATCGTTGAGCAGTTGCTGATGAGTCAATCGCTCCGACACTATCTTCCTCCTGTTGAATGCGTTAAAACGGTAAAGCGCTCGGAAAATTCAAAAACCATTTGGGTTCTTCGGTATTTCGGCACTTCACAGGCATACTAGCATAAGGGTGCAATATCTCTACACGTCCGCGGGGAATCGTCTGAGATCAGACGATTGAACTCAGGCACTCGGCTACATTGACTCGGACGGGATACGAGTCGTTGCCAGCCAGTGCGTGGTCGTAAACACCGGTACACTGTGCACAAGAAGCTGTTTCGGGTTCAACTCAGACTCTTGGACGGCAGTATCCACAACTTAGCCCTCGGTTCCTTGCACACTAGGCTGCATGAAATAGAGCTGATGCGCTCGGTGACCGTGATGGTCACGTGCATTGATTTTATGTGTCACATGACCAATAGTAGACGTGGATGAATGATTGATGGCAACATTTCAAGCGCATACCACCATCACAAGAAATGCAGCGAGGGTGTCGCAGGGCTTGTCTCGCACTCGCGTTCGCTATTGGCATATCCACAACCACGTATGGCTCGTCTTTCCTTGGTGACGCCCTCGTTCGCAAAGATCAAGTTCAGGATGTCCTAGAACACAAGCCCGTCCGCGGCGAGCCTCTCTGTCAGCACCAAGTACGTTGGCCTCGAGTCTAACCCTCGTTGCGGTATGATAACAGTTTCAAATTCTAGACAACAGGTCCAATAGAAACTACGATGTGCGACTATGAGACCATTGAAAGCGTCAATGAAGAGTTGTACGCAAACCTTCATGATCTTGTCCAGACACCATTCTTTCGCTACTTCCAAGTGTGTCTTTTGTGCGGGCTCGTGCAAGACTCGTTCTTCTCACTTTTCTCAACAATCACTAGGTTGACTTGTATCGAGAATGTCCTTTCTGGCAAGAAAACGGCTTTTGCATGAGTCGCGAGTGTGGTATCACTACCGTAGATGAAGTACGTAGTTTCGCTTATCGTTAAACTAGAGTCTTTATCCTCGTTACAGAGCGAAATACCCGAAAGGTGGCGGGCGGCTGCTTTGAGCAAAATAGATCTCCCTCCCGCAGATCAGGTATCTGTCAACAGTGTCGGCTCCTGCTACTGCTCACGTGGATTCCTAGCGGATACAGTTGCCGGGTTGTTATTACCGCGACTCTGACTTTTGTTTCCTGGATGACATGACAGGTTCGTTGCTCCCTTTGTTTCATTCCATGCGCTTACGTGGTCTTGTACCAGAGGGGGACTACGTTGATCTAGCGCTCGTTCCTGAGCGATACACAGGATATTCTGGGCATTCCGCCCATCGTGTCTGGCGAGCGATTTATGAAGAGAATTGTTTTGGTCTCTCGGAACTCAACCTGATGACTGGAAAATCGGCTGCACCCATGACTACTCCCGATACTCTGACTAACGCCCTACACGAGTCTTTGGATGACGAAGATGCAGAGTGTCTGGAGAAGCGAGTGTATTACAAGATCATATCTGGTACATGTTTGACTGAGAACATTGCATATTCATACTAATCTATCGCAGGACTCCATGCATCAATCTCAACACATATATGCGCGGAGTGGCTGAACCAGTCGACCGGTGAATGGGTGAGTACTCTCACTCTCAAAGTTAATCTTCTCTGATGACACTCTCCAGGCTCCCAATCTCGAGTGTTTTGTCACTAGGGTAGCTTCTCATCCTGAACGCCTTCAGTACATCTATTTCAATACGGTTTTACTCCTTCGTGCCGTCGCCCGTCTTGCACCTTACCTGTCTGAATATGATTACTGCTCCCTGTCAGGGAACAGCCTTACTCCTCATGATCATCCAAATCCATCGGAGTTGGAAGACGAAGTTCGGTCGCTCGCGAGACTAGAAAATGTAATGGAAATTGCAAAGCACGTTGGCAAATTTGACGAACGAGTGTTATTCCGTGGAGCAAATGCGAATGTATGTGGACCATCAAATCTCGCTCTTTCGGTCACTCATCCCACGATAGATCCTCAAACAGGAGTTCAAACAACACTTCCGAAACGTGTCCCAGATCATGGACTGTATCGGCTGCGATAAGTGCCGTCTGTGGGGGAAAGTTCAAACCACCGGCTTGGCTACGGCTCTGAAGGTGTTATTCGAAATGGACGAGAAAGCCCTTCGGTACGTCTCCTTTTTCCGCCCGACGCTCTGTAGTGAAAACCTAATCGATCCTACAGTCACAACACGAATCAGAACCTTTTGCAACGTTCGGAAGTCGTGGCATTGATCAACACGCTCCATCGCTTTAGCGAAAGTCTACATGCTGTCGAATACTTCCGAGAGATGTGGAGGAAGACCGGAGAGGAAGATTCCGCGAGGTTGATTCACGAGGCGGAGAGGGCCGTGTCTGGAAAAGTAAGTTTGCTCTATCGTTGATACACCAACAAATGACACCGAACTGTAGCCAACCTCTAACGTGCAGACCAGTCCGACACAATCCCCACCCACCGCTACGCGTCGCCCAACACCGAATGCCTTGCAACAAGATATCTGGGGTAGACTTCCGGCACAGCTGTTCGATCTGGTGGACCTGTGTAGACGACATACCCTTACATCTTTTGGTTTACTGTCCGAGTTCTGGCAGAGGTTATCCGAGGCGGTGTTGCCTGGACGGACAGAACTTTGATGCTCTTTTTATAGTACATTGTCGACGACTAACTGGAAGTTATACTATACCAACGGGTAGTACACTGCTATGCATTTGTCGTGTTCTTGGGTTCTCGCAATCATGTTCGACCGGGGCTTGACAACATGTTAATTTTGAGATAGCCAAGAAAGAACAAATGGGAGCGATATCACAAGGGGCCAAGGCCTAGGGTCACAACGGCACGCCGTCCACATCATCCTCCGCCATGGGTTCGCCGTCAACGTCGGCATCATCCACTTCTGGACCACCTGCCATGGGAACGCCGTCAACGTCATCACCAAGGGGATCCCCGTCAACATCGGCGTCCAGGGGGACCCCATCGACATCTTGATCCAACGGTATGCCATCCACATCCATCTCCTCGATCGGCACGCCGTCCACGTCGTTCTCGTCCTTTTGAGCCACTTGTGGCGCAGAAGGCGCGGGTTCTTGAGCTGGCTGAAACGACTTGGCCTTGAAACGAGACGGGTACGCCAACTGGGCTTCCGTGGTCGAACCGCCATGCTCGTCGTGCTCGTCTGCTTTCAATTCCGCGCGGGTGGTGCCATCGAGCCGCGCGCGAAGTTCGGCGGTAAACTCGGGCGGGAAAACAATCCAGTCTTCCCAGATATCCACGACCGACGTGATCTGCTTCTTGAACGTCTCTGCGGTGATACGACCGGGGAAAGAGTGGTATATGGTGGAAAAGTGATCAAAAACAATGCCGAGGCGTGACTGGAATTCCTGACGGAACTTCCATGCACTCGGTACTGGAGCGGCTGAATTATGGAGGATATCACAAATGAGGTGGAGGCGTGCGATCTTGCGTGGGACTGGGGTGCCATCTACTAACAAAGAAGAGATGATGATGTCGGAAACCTACGGAGGGTGGTGAGATCTAGGAGACTAGGTGATATACCAAATGCGAACCTCACGAGCGGCCTCGGCATGTTCCAGGGAGAAAGTCATACAACGAGCAAGTTCGCCGCGCCTGCCCGAAAGCGCGCGCAACATCGCCTCAAACCTCTTCCGTGCGAGTCTCCCTAACACGGTTTTTTTAGTTCGTTCTTGCTCTGATTCCTCCGCGGAGTCGGTGGAATAGACCGAATTATATCCCTGAATATGAACGTGTCAATAGCTTCCGGAGTATACATTGTTAACGAAAACGTGCATCATCATCAAAATCAGGTTCCACGATATCGTCGCGCTCGACCAATCCCCGATAAAATGCATGTCTGTGGTGCTGTAATGCATTTGTAAGAAGTGAATTAGATTATAACCAAGCAACCCACTCTGCGGTCGGTGAGGAAGGCGAATTTGGGATTGTTTCGTTCCCACTCTTTCAGATTGTCTGCGTATTTGTGGCCGTGGCCCTTCACCTCAGCAGCTACTGCTCGTATGAACGTGTCCGTGACGCCAGACTCGTCGTCACGTCTCCTTGAAGTGCTGCGGGACCGCCGGCGAGGACTTCGACTGTCGTACCGCCTTGAACGGCTGTACGAGCGACGCCGTCGATGCGATGGTGACCGGCTGTAGCTATATGAAGGACTTCGTGACCGTCGAGAAGACTGGTGCCCGTGACCACCAGAACGGGAACGTGAGTGACGCCCAGAGGAATACGAACGACTTCTGCTCCTTCCCCTGCCATGACGTCGCTCTCTGGAATGGGAGCGTGAACGAGATTGGCGAGTCGTGACTATGGGTGTGAGCTGAGCTTGGTACACAGCAGGGATTAGGGTAGAACTCGCACCATACAACGGCTTTGCCGCAACTGGGACGGCTTTGCTCCATCCGACTCTCAACACTGAGCCTCCCCAGTCGAATCCATCAAGCTCCCTCAACGCAACTTCTGCGTCTTTGCGTTTCATGAACGAGACAAAACCACTGAGACCAGCATTCCGATTCCGCCTTGACGTGGTCATATCGCTACCAGGACCACTGGTGCCGTCACCGCGAGGCCACATGATCTTGACCTATGGATATGTTAAAAGTTAAGGAAGGAGTCAGGGGAAAGCGGGCACGTACGGAGCCAACGGGTCCATGGCGTGCAAAGAATTGACCCAAGGATTGCTCCGTAACGTTGGAAGGCAGGTTGGCGACGAACAAGTTGGACGTCTGGGCATAGGTCACAATTCAGAACGCAAGATATGCCTCGGCATGAAGCTTACTTCGGGATCTCCTCGGTCCTTACTCCCACTCTGGCCCTCGTAAGCTAATGGGAGTTAAATCAAAACACCATTTTACGGACGCACACGAGCACAAACCTGCCAAAGCAGTCACGGATCGTCCGTGGGCTGAAGATGACACTAAGAAACCCTCCAAGCACGTTGGTTATCCATCGACGTACCAGAACGAGAATAACGAGCCTCTCGCATAGCTTGCTCCCTATATAAAAGGTCAGGAGAAGGGAGAACACGAGTGCGGCCGAACACACCTCTTGATTTCCTCGAGGAACGAATCCATGGCACGCTTTCCTTTTGGTTTCGAAGCCGTCGCCGGTGGAGAGACCTACAGAATCCTCAGTCCACAAAGTCAAGCAGACGGTGACGACGCACGTCTTCCATTTCCTCCCGCAATGCTCTCGCCCGAGAAACACTTTCAGTCGCACCCTTTGCAGAAGGTTGATAGACAGTCTTGGCGTCTCCCGAGCCTCGCACAAAAGTCGATCCCGTCTTCTTCCTCCCCGCGTCGTCGCCCTCGAACGCATCTAAAAAGTCGGCATACGCCTTGGCCGCGTCTTCTTCCTCCTCTCTCTTCTTTGCCTCTGCTGTTTCCTTCTCCTTCTCTCGCTTGGACTTGCGCACAGTCCCTTGAGCATATTGGGACAACTTTTGGTCGTCCAATGGCTTTTGCTGGTTATGTGAAGCAAACTCGTGAGTGCCTTGACATCAAAGAAATAGGGTCCTATCCGTCGCACTGGGAACGAAGGTTCTTCGTCGTCATTGTCAAAGAACGCCGCTAGCTTGGATTTGGTTTTATCCATGAGGTGGTCAGACAAGTACTGCAGCCAGTGTTGAAACAGTAAAGGACAGTTCGAGAGTCGAGACCATACAAGTTTCGCACGCTTACATACACCTAAGTCGATTACCCAAAGCAACCTAGTAGATAAAAGTCTACATCATCAGGCTAGCCAGGCCTCCCGTGGCGTATGCCATCGGCTTCAGAGGTGGATGTGCCTGTGCTTCAAATTGGAAGTACCTTAGATCTCCAGCAGCGTCTATACGAATCTGCGGATACAGTTAAACGTCAGGGAGCCGGCAAGCCTCAGACACAGCACACACGTACATATGCGCCTTTGTTCCCTACTTGATCAACGTAGTTCGGTGCAGAGAAAACCTGGGACGGGTGTGAGAATCCACGCAATGAATCAGTAAATTTAGACTTACGGTCGTGCACAGCCCGTCATGCTCGATGGCGTATCCGTCTAGAACATATTCAGCACCGAGGAGACCGCGTCAAAAAGCTACACACTCTCTCGCACTTCGTGACTGCGAATGATGCCGGTGACGCCATTAAGGTCGCACCATCGCTTTGTGACATCCGGCCCGAAAGCGATACCAACACCCTAGTGCATGCTGAGACAACGTGTGACAAGAAGGTAGCCCGATCACGCACTCGTTTACTTGGCCCGCGCCCCGGGGTTTCTTGAGGGTCGGTCCAGAGCATCTATGGCCGTGTGAGAGTGCAAAAAGGTTTGCCTGGGACTCATACCTCGCCTAGCAGCCAGATGACTCTCAGCGTTCAAAACTGACGCGCAAGCTTCAATCAAACACTCACACATCAAGCCTTCTTGTCCCGGTTGCCGCCCGATTCGTGGTATCTTTCGAATTTCCTCCAATGTCACACCATCTTTGCTGAACAAGCCGCCATGAACGACAAAATAACGTTTGAGTTTTTCGGCCGATAGTATTGTTTTCGGGGTAATATCCTTGGACAGTTTCGTTGCGCTGACCAGCGTTGCTAGAGGCACTACATGAAGGGCCAGGTTCGTCAAAATGACATCCGACGCACAAGCCACGCACTCTCCGTAAATACGTGAGCGAAAAGCTAAGTTTGGCAACTCAGTGTTTGAAGAAATTAAGCTTTAATCGCCTCACCTTGTATGTCTGTTCCCCATGCTTGTGTTTGGCTTCTCCTTCGAAGCCATACGTCCGGTTCATGTCTTTAGCTTCATGATTGCCTCTATTGATGAACATCCGGTTAGGGTATAACCCTGACATCCTTCAACCACAATGGAAAGCCACGTAGCTCAGTCAGCACTTACATTTATAAGCGAACGCAGTCAATATCACTTCTATAGACCACGATCCTCGGTCAACGAGATCGCCGTTCATCAATAGACTGTGATCAGATGACGGTAGACCAGTGAGCGAATATAGATGCAGCAAATCGTAAAACTGCCCTGAACGAGATGCATGTCAAATCATGGCACAACAAGAGTTTATCTCAAGACACACCGTGGACGTCCCCAATGACGTCGCAAGTTGCTCCGTCCGTCAGATCGAGATTGACCAGACTTTCCTCTTTCACAAAAGATGAATGGGCGCCGAGAACGATCTCCCATGCACATCTCCGTGCAAGCTTCTTGCCTTGTTTAAACCAGTCGATCATGCTTGATATGAATTCTTGAGTGATTGCGTACTTTCCGTCCTCAGCCAGATCTAGTTTCGGTCCCGCGTAGTCCGCTTCTATGTCGCAACCGCCTAATTGATACGCCCATCAATAAAAGCAGCTGCATAGACGAGCACTCGAGCAAACCCTGGGCGATTATTTCTAAACAGCGCTCTACAGCATTCTTCTCTTCTTCCATCTCAATCGCCTAGAGCGGGTTGAGCATGGATGATAACGCCCTAAACAGTGACTCCGCACCTTCTCAAACTCGATCTTTCGAACGAGCTTCTGAGTTGCTATTAGCTGCGCTTTTGTGATGTCGTTGTTGGGCTCGAGCGCAACGACTTTCTTCAAATCAGCGACCGCCAACTGAGGTTTGGCGATCTGCAGGTAACATGTTGCCCGCCTGATGTGCGCGATAAACGATGCATACCACCACTCACTCCGGGAGGTCTGACGTACCTATAGTACGCTTTCGAATACTTGGGATCGAGTTCGATGGCCTTGGCTGTCGTGTGGGTGAACCTCGCGTGACCAAATTCGAGACGCAATGACCACTCACATGCATCGTCGAGCGCAAACCCATGCTCTTCCAATTTTATTCTTGCAGTAGCCCGATTACACCAAAAGGTGGCATCGGTGGGATTTAGCTCGATCGCCTTGGAGTAGAAGCTGACGGCTGCGGTAAAGTTATTACCTGGAGGCCCATCGTCAGATTGGTGTGGTCGAACAGACGGGAATACGCACTTGAAAATGCCTTGTTGCCCTCTGCTTTCGACTTGGCCGCCTGAGCCCTGTCTTCGTTGGTTATGTCTCTGAGTGTGAGTGTTTGCAGCTCGGGTGAGGGCAGCGATGTCAACGACGTTGAAGCAGGGGAAGGTGGTGCCGAGGACGACGATGAAGCATAGCTCATGGTACACTGTTGATCGGGTGCAACTACCAAGGTCAGCGCTCGTGATCAACTTTGAATCGGTCGCTGGATCGACTCGTTCCACCATTTTCTTGCTGAGAAAGGTAGCGAATATCATCTCACGATCGGTGGCTGTGTTGTATCACACGAGAAAACATCAATCTGTCGAGTACTACGAGCACATCAAAGTTCGACATCGACACGAAGGCGCGTCAGTCGATGAGATTACGAAGGGTATTCGTTTTAGCATACTATCATTCGGGGAACCTCCAACCATGGGTATCTCACTGCAAACACAGTAGCTCAGTTTGAGCAGGCGTTGAGGTTAAAGTATTTCCCAAGTGGCGGGTCGTGCTCATAAGCATTGATATCCTGTAACCATCCGTTCAGGAACTGGTGTAGGCTGGGAAGGCTGGTCAATACCGACGCTACGCTCAGCTGTTGCTGCAACACTCACTAGTCAAGATTGTTTTGCTCGTGGCAGTTTCCGTTCTGAGCAGCAGCAGTTGCCCCCTCCTATGAAAATATGGAAAACGATCAATATGCCCATGAACGAGTAACTCACATATGTCAAGCCTGTATACCAGCCGTTGTACTGGCCAATCGCTTGAAGAAGGTCGCCGTTCACACTGTCAAGGGTCTGTGAGAAGAATTGAGCCCCTTGACCAATGTTGAAGTCCTAATAAATCTATGGTCAAAATGCAAAGCACTGCCATGACGGAGACACCTACAGGGTCCTGGCAATTGCCGCCAGGTGCACCACCGCATTTATCAACGGTAATTTGCATCAGACCTTGCTCACCAGCACCTCCAACAGTGGTAGGCATGCAAGAACTCTCTTGCATAGCGAACGCTGCAAGCATGACAGCAGGAACTAGATACAATCTCCATGATTAGTGCGAGTTGAATGATACGGTGAGACCGAGACTAACTGCCGTATATTTGACCGTACTTTTCGAAAATCGGAACGAAATCTTGGCAGGCAGAGAAGGCGGAACCGGGATTATACGCGACTTCCGAGAGCTCCACACTGACAATGCTATTGGTGTGGAAGAGAGGCGGAGTCCAACCACCGGATGTCAGGCCGCAGTTCAAGAAATCAATATTTCCGTTGGGTCCGCTCAAGGCAGTGGTTTCCGCTGAACTGCGTGTCAGTCATGAACGAACACAAACGACCAACAACCGTACTGGTAGCCCCGCTCGGACCGCAAGAGCCAGCCCATACGACGTCAACAACACCGTCGACAGGGCCGGTGCTTTTCGCAAACAAACCCCTGGATGAGGGAGGCGCAGGCTGTGAGGCACTCGCCGATACTGCAGGGTGTGACATGGCTGAAGCGGTCTACAGCCCGGATTCCAATTAGCCTTGTTCATAATTTAGGGACTTGCCCCACCGCGATGAGAGGCGCAGGCGAGCAGAACTCACCGTGGGTCTTGGCTTGCTGGCCCTGCGTAGGTAGTTTTTGATATGGCCTTGGCTGCCCGAAGAGACGGCTTCAAGTTCACGCGCTGCGCGGGCGTGTCTTGCCATTAAAGCGGGCTTGCTTTCACTGGCATGTCCTGCAACAGTGAGAGTGACAAGGGCAGTAAGGAATGACGCTGCGACTTTCATGTTCAAGTCTGTGAAGAAACGACCCGGAGAACGAACGGGGTATCCGGAAGGGAGGAAGGTGAGAGGGAAAGAGATGGGATTGTTTGACAAGATGCATTCACCTAGAGTTTGGCATTCTTTTTGGCACCAGATCGTGGAACTGATGACGTAGGTCCATTATTGTACTTGACGCATGCAGCTAACATTAGTATTACGACTGGTTAGCTCCAGCGCGATGTCTGTCCCGGGGGCACAAACGAGGTCTAAGAACGATTTGTCCATATCATGTGGCCGCTGTTTTTAGACGTGAAATCAAAGTCTGTAGCCGAAGGGTACTAGACGAACCGTTGCTCCACATGACGGCAACACGCGTATCTCGAGGCTGCTAGTTGACGATGGGCAGATGCGTTGGTAATGACTCCGAGGTGGTAGCGGCGCATGGCACTGATCCGGCTACTACACAGCGATCTCTCTGGAACAAGGAACGGCGCTGAATATGGGTCAGAGGAGGCGCCCAAGTGCTCCTATCCAAAGGACAAGGTATACATGATTTCGTGGACGAAAATAGAGCTGCGCTGTCGGGATGTACTGCCAGTGCGAACAGCAATCGAGTCAGGCGGCGGCGACCGCGCCACACGAGGACCTCGTGATGCGGTGTCAGGGGGACAGGGGTGGGAAGAAGGTGACTCCTCCATTTTATACCGCCCGAGTCAACGACACCCAGAGTATTTACTAGTCCTCCTCCTCCTCCCCTTCCCCATCAAACCCCCGCGGCTCCTCGACTTTCCCCCCTCTGTATAGCGCTCTTCTACTCCCGGAGAGTTCTATACATACCAAGGACGTTCTAAAGTCTCGAAGACTTCAGAACCCGTCCTTACTTTCAACCGTGTGCCACGATGTGCCCTTACTCCAGAATTCGATTCGCCGCTCCCATTCGCCAAGCCCCCCCTGCCAGCCTCGAGATCTTGCCTGTTCTCCCTATTGTACTCAACCTCGTCAATGCCAGCACTACTTGTATTATATTCTAGTTAATTCTCTCAAGCGCCCGTACTTCCTGTCTCGCTCGCCGAATCTCACCGAATCTCCGCTCAGTCCATGGTCCGTCAGGCCGCTGCTCACGTTTTCCCCCACCGGGGATCTCCTTCCACCGCACATGCAAGGGTTCGTTGGCAACCCTACAATACTTCGCTCCCATCTGTCCCCCCTCGTTCATCGCCCCTTGCCTTTTTCGTCACACCAGCCTCATCAGCCGCTTCAATCTCACCGTCTCCCAGTGCCTTCTCCGAACCCGACCGTACACGCCATATCCCTCGCCCACCCCGCGAGTCTAAACTCCGCGATTTACAAAAGTCAAAGTTTGCCTTAACTCTCGTCGGTGAGTTCCCCTCACTACTCTTTCCTCAGGTCTTTCGTTTACTTCCATCCTCGGTTCAAGATCAAGCTGTCAATTCTTTGTGCGACATTTGGCCGCAGAAAGATATTCCCTCCGTTTTCCTCACCTCCGGTCGTCCAACGGTCTTCCCCACGTCAGGTTCAGATCTTGCCGCCACCAATATACAGCATACAGCGTCTCGCAATACGCAACTACCTTCCCCGATATCTCCAACGACTCAACCCACCCCCGCAGTGTCGCCAGTCACGTGTCAAGCCCAGTCTGTTGCCTTTCCACAGTCCCATTGCGAGGCCGTCCCGATGAAAAATTTTGTGCACGAAGTTCTTCGTCGTTCAAGAACGTCGGGAGCTGTGCTTCGAACTGCCTTATGCTACGTCGAAGCCATACGCTCCAAGGTGTCGGATCTCATCCGAAAAGAGAAGCTATGCTTTTCGTCTTCCTCCATCACCTTATCGGATAGTGATCGGATATGTCAAGGCAATGTCGATATCGACTTCGAAACCGATCTAGCTCCCTCCACCAATGCATCGCGCTCCGATAGTTCGCTCGACACCATACGCTTCGACGAGATGTCTGAAGCAGATCCTTCGTTCTCAACAGAACCAACCGACGCTGACGAAGCGCCAGCGCACAAGATGAAGTCAGATAAAACTTCCCTTCCCCTCCTTCCCCCCCTTCCGTCCCCGCTCCTCTGTCCCCGTCGCGCGTTTCTTGCATCCTTGATTTTGGCATCAAAGTTCATGCAAGATCGTTGTTATTCAAACCGGGCGTGGGCCAAGCTCTCCGGTCTTCCGCCGCGTGAAATTGGTCGATGCGAGCGCGCGCTTGGAGAAGCCCTCGAATGGCGTCTTTGGGTTGGTAAATTGCCTGCAGCGCAATCTACCTCCGGACGTGCTCTTTCCAAGTGTAAGAGTGAGAGTGACATCCAGACTGCTGATGGCATTCTTCCTCCGGGACATACGACAAGCGATTCGGATCCATGCTCTCCTGGCTCGAAGGTTCCCCCGCTCAGGAGATCTGCGACGTTATCATCTGGGAGCCTATATGCGGATGGTCCGCATCTTAGTGGGACCTGTACCATCAGTCCGACAGCCTATAGCTCTAGCCCGTCGACCCCGGGGCTCAGCTATTCACCGACCCCGACGGAATCGTCGCTCGGTGATCGCACCGTACAAATGACGACGTTCATGGACTTACCTACGCCGCCACCTGGTCAGTTCGCCTCCTTCACTGGCGCGCAGAACGACAAGGTGCATGCGATGTTGTCTGTGCCATTAAACGGTCTATGCGTGTACACGAGCTCACAGGTCAATCTCTCACTCCCCCCGTTTGCGCAAAGGATCGACTCGCAACACAATTTATCGCATGGTATGGTTGCCTCGAATACTGCCGCCTGGATGTTCAATGATGAAGCTTGACCGTGACCTATGCTATACTCAAGCCTCTCCCTATCCCGTGTCTCTTGTCAGTTCTTTTGTATGTTTTTTCTCTCTCTTATTGTCTTGCCAACTTGCCTTGTATGACTACGTCGTGATGAGGCGGGGGGCGAGGGAGCGGCGTTGAGCGATTTTCTCTGAACATTCTTGTCCTCTAAATGTACTATCTGCCATACCAATAGACCAGCGCTTTTCAGCGTCCGACGGTGGGCGATGTGCATAAAATTGACCACGTTGCATTCCGCAGCAGCAGCGGGTTTATAGGTGCAAGGTTATTGCAAACGAGACACTCGAATCCACGACGTACCCACATGGATATATAGCAAACTATGCTACCACACACACGCAACGTCGGCTCCATACTTGCAACAGTGAGAGTATCGATTCAGATGGCAAGTTGTCTGCGGAGACAAACGGCGACAGGCAAAATTTGCATATCTAGAAACAGCAACGATCGTGCTAGTTTGCTGGCACAGGGCAGTGCATGACAGGTACTTGTTTCGTTTTAAAAAAGGGGGGAACAGTGAGTATCGCGAACGGATAAATAGCTCGCAGTGGACGCAAAGTAGGTTCCTTCCCTTCAGTCGTTGAAGAATTCGAGGGGGTAGTCCTCCGTCTGGATCGCCCGCCAGAGGTGTGGGTGTCCGTCCGTATCTCGTTTGCCCTCCACATGCAGAATAGAATGGAACATGACATCCTCCTCGCCCTATCGGGATATAATGAATCCGTGAGACCTGTAAGACATGAATACGTCGATGGATCTTAC
>QFES01007342.1:0-21546 GCA_003316375.1 Tylopilus plumbeoviolaceoides
TAGCGTTGCTCTGGCGTGGTGCTGTAGCAAACCTCCCCTAGTCGGATTGACGATGAAAAGGTGGGAAGACTGTCGTTTGGAGTGACGAGGATTGGGCCAATCAACAATAACTCTGCGATAATGCCACGATGTTTGGGAGACTCCAAGGAGGTCGTCAAGCTGACTACCAAACACTTTAAGTTTGGAACACCACCATGTCCGAGTCGTCAGCAGCCGGGGCTGCAGCACACTCCTTCAACAAAATTCTAAATCAGCACAAGTCATCGAAATCAAGAAGGTCAGGGGACCCAGACGAAGGTCTGAAGAAGCTCAGACGCATGATTCTTGTGGAGGGCGTTCCATCCAAGATCGTTCGTAGCAACGCAACGATCAACCGACCAGCCGCTCAGTGATCACTTTTCTTGTAGGATTCTACCCTTCGCCCTCGGATTTGGAAGATTCTCCTACGAGTCGACGATATTTCGGCAGAGACATTTTTGCAATATGTTGCTCGTGGTCCATGCGAAGTTCGAGAAAAAATCAGGAATGACACCTTCAGGTGAGTTTCGTTCATTTCAATTGTACCCTGCTCATCTATGTGAAGGACTCTCGCCACAGATCGTGGGTTCAAGGAGCGAGTCCGTGAGGATATGCTTGTTCGGCTCCTGGATGCTTTTGTATGGCGGAATCACGGTGCGATGCCATTCACCTCATGAATCGTCGGTAGAACTCAACATGTGTCGGCTTACAGACCGTCAGGAGACCCATCAACTCGGTTTCACCTACGTTCAAGGAATGAACGTACTTGCTGCCCCATTCTTGTACACAATGCCTTCCGAACTGGAAGCATTTTTCTGCTTCGCCAAGTTCATCGAAGAATCGTGCCCCCTTTACGTGCAGCCCACACTAGAAGGGGTGCACAGAGGCCTCAAGGTTTGTTCACCATCATCATTCCAAATGACACAGTGGACGATCACAATTTACAGCTCTTGGATCGATGTCTGAAAATAGTGGACCCTGAGCTTTTCAGTTATCTTCGAATGAAGAACCTCTCTGCCGAAATCTACGCTTTTCCATGTTTGTTTCTCCCTTGGTCGTTCTAAGCTCATGTTAACCAAGATAAATTTCGCAGCTGTCCTTACCTTATGTGCATGTACACCACCTCTCGACCAAGTCCTGATGCTATGGGACTTTCTTCTGGCTTTTGGTGTACACTTAAACGTATTGTGCGTCATCGCACAAATACTTCTCATGCGAGAAGAAGTCATGAGTTCCCCAAGGTTTAATTTCCATCCACTGCTTATCCCACCATGCTAATGCCAGTCTTCCCAGTCCCATGCGCCTCTTGCGAACTTTTCCTCCGCTTGAAGCTATCCCGGTTATCGGAATAGCAGTCACACTTGTGCGAGACCTGCCTGCAGAACTCTACGACGAACTGGTTCGACATCCATACGAAATCCAAGATCTTTGAGACAAATTTGCTCTGCGGTACCTATCGTCTTATCAGTGTTCATCATGCTGGTCGCAGGCGTTCAGCAAGTTCATTGTACCCAAATCGTGTAGCATACCAACATCAAGTACCTGGACTGTGCATGTAAGTTATGTAGTATCCTTTTCCTTCTCACATCGTTTAGCCTCCCTTATCTCGATTTTGGTGTACTATTCTGTCTCTTGGATACCGGCACCACTTGAAGTCCTTTCTTGCCACTCCACCATGCCTTACTTCCCCAAACGATCATCATGTAAAGCGTCTATGTGTACACGTATGGAAATATGCTTGGTACAGTAATGGTATATGGTAGTAAACGTTTGAACCTGACCTGAGGCTAAGTACTGGCATCCTTCCATGGGAACAGCGCGTCTTCGCCACAAGCAACGCCTCCTCAATTTATGCAAGCTTCTTCCAAGTTGCTCGTCGCAGGCTTGACCCGACTCTTCCTCACCTGCCCTGGGTCCGTGGAGTTCCCCCTCCATATTGTCAGCAGTCGCCACCCTGCTCCGAGTTGCGCATGAAGGGAGCAGTACCTGATAGCCTTGATCAAACACCCTACAAGCGAATCTTACGCCTCTTTGAACTGGTCTTGCTGGCCCATGTGAACAGCTGGGGTGAGTCGCCACTGCCATGATGCGATCCCCAGAAGGCTGCAGGGCTCTTTCGGCAAGCATATACTTGGTGAAAAGGATTTTCGCGCATACAGCGAGAGGGCCAACAGGTTTTTGGAACCGGCCTCCATCACCCCTTGGAAGCGAGCTGGATCGAGGAATCGACGACGAGGATGGAGCCATGTGATGGAGCGCGTCGTTGGTCACGTGCTGAAAACTAACGGGTGCAGCCGAGCCTCGTCCCTTGTAACCCGCATCCCACATCCCACAACCGTCGACCAGTCCGTTGCAAGCGTATAGTACTTATGGAACAGTTTGCGTCCAGTTGGCGTTTTTCAGTTATCGACCCAGCCGATGTTTTGCCAGGCGAGTCCTCCACTTTCTGTTGGCATGGTTCTCCATTGACTTGCCACCTTCTGATAAGTTCGGTTCTATGTCCTTCTTGGTAATGAACCGGCGCGTGTTTCCGTAAAGCCTGACAACAACCTCGTTGAAGTGTTTGCAAGACTTCAAGAGTATCCCACCACATCTAGATTCATCCCTCCGAACACGGCATCCAGCGATTACACCTTCTACAAACTGATAAACCCAGTGCTATTTGTCGCACCCGAGCTGCAAGAGGACGACACATTTATACGACAAGCTAGGCAGAAATGCAAAGAAGCGGAAAATAGGTTGCGTGTCGAACCGACAACAACAGTGGTTCGTACCTTGGCAGAACAACTCCTCCATAACCATGCTCATCTAGTCATTGAGCCTCGTAACAGTAAGTGCCGCCATTTGAGTTCGGGTTCACCAGCCACATTACTTTTTAGAATTCCCGAACTCGATCAATGGAATCGAAGAACTGAGACGGGATTACCCCATCCTCTTCAGATGTCTACAAGTGACAGTCCAGCGCCTAGCGATGTGGAATTGGATGGATGTGAATCAGAATCAGAAAGGTGGTGTTTTTGCAAACGACATCGATGTGTTATCTCCTGAATTCGGGGAGACTGTGGGTGCCCTGTCACAGCCCCGCTGGTATAGAGTCCGCAACCCAAGTCTTGCGATATTCTCGACGCTGACTCTGGATTTTTCAGACAAGCGATCTTGAAAATAGCCACGATTTTCAAGTTGCACGAATGCGGTATCAGACGCAGTTTGAACGTATCTTCATGCCCATCGAGTCCAATTCACACGCGTTAGTCTGCTCGCGCGAAGTTGGAGCGTTCTATAGTGTTCTCCGATGTTTTAATGACCACGTACCGAGACTCGCGGGTCACGATGTTTCTCGGTCTCTCAAGGCCAGCAACTTCGCCGTTAACTTCCTTCAACCCCCATTTTTCTCCCTCCCTTCTTGCAAGTTCCGGTACCAACAGTGGGTACCGCCTTACGCTTCTTTGTCACTATCATCAATGATTCTGGCACACAGGAACAGGTCATGGGGTTTCCCGATCTTTGTGGATGCAATTGATCCCCCAAACGTATTTCGAAAGCTCGTACCTAGAAGTGACTGCATGGTTTTCTCTCCTCGTTTTGACATCCCATTTGTCATTTGTGAAGTGGTCTCAGATGAGCTGGAGAGTGACTGCTCTCGAATGGCCGTTCAAGCGATTGCACTCACACGTGCTGGACAATTCCTTCTACGATCTGGCTCAAAGCAGAATTTTTTTGTGGTGGCCCTCTATGTGGATGCCGACATGGTTGTAACTCAGTATATTACCATGCAGACTGAAGGTGGTGATGAGGCTGAAGGTGATAAGCCGGTCAGCGATCATGACTGTGTTGGTATATGCCACTGAAAGCATATGCAGGTGGCCATTCACGAGCAAAAATTTGATCTCAGAGATAAGGACCAACAAGTAGATTTTCTGCGACAGATGTATAACCTGTCAACACGGGTCGCTGCATTGTCGGACGAATTGGACCTGAGCAAGGGGGAGCTCCTGCGCGACATTCATAAGGCCTCTAGTGGACTTCGGTCATTCTCCAACGAAGGCCAGAAAACGATGGGCAATACTACTATGATAACGGAGGGACCCTCAAGGACCAGGGAGTTGGATGAGGAAGACGATCTAGGTATTTTCGAGGCTGAAGACATTCAGAGCATTTTGCACCAGATGGAGTACGAGATCGAGTTCATTCCATATGGGGTGAGAGTTCTGGATGTCTGCAGTGGCATTCGTACTAATGCTTGCTCCAGCATCCTCACCTTGCTGTGATTGTGAGCAAGACTGGAGACAGGCACGGGTACTTCAAGTTCGTTGAACAAGATCGGAAGGAGGTCAATATTCTACAATACCTCACAGGGATCCAGTCGCCATCAAATCACACTATCTCTGGTATCCAATTCTGGTCTGTGGAAGGAGGCACTGTGATATCAATGCCTGTCGCTGGTGGATGGCTGACATCGTTGACGAATTGCAGTGAACACCTGTGGTCTGTAGCACTGCAGCTCGTCGAAGCGGTCGCGTTCATGCACGAGCATAATGTTGCCCACATGGACTTGAAGCCGCGCAACATCATCATCCCGCCAGAAGGAGGACGTCTGTCCGTTATCGACTTCAGTGTCTCCATTCTTGTCCAGAACCCGGATGCTATGTACAGGGGGGTTGTCGGTACAGAAGATTATATCGCTCCGGAAGTTCGCAAGGGACAGTACAAACCAATCTTGGCTGATCTGTGGAGCTGTGGCAGGACGTTAGAAGACTTGTGTGCTGGCTGTCATCCCTCTGCAGATCGCACAACACTTCTCGAGATATCCAGAGAACTTATGGACCGAGATCCCGAAGAACGTCCGAAAATGTCGACTGTGCTGGAGCGGATGACTTCGATTGGGCGAGGGGGCGATACTGTGTCGCACATGACGATGTATGTCGACGTTTCTTATTGTCCCCCGTCATACTTACGATTACCAATGCAGGGCTTTCCCTACGGTACATACACTTGCACACGAGCACTCCCTCCTCCCATTATCAACAGGGGCATGAAACACCGCCAATACTCCTGCCGTCGTGCTCAGAATCGTTGGTTGGGTCACGGTCCAGTATGTTTGTCGGATAGTTTCAAGTTGTCGAAGTAGTACTGTGGCATTCCCTGAATCAGTTTGTTCTACAACGGAGACTGAGACTGACGCTGGCAAACACCAAGAGCACCGTGACGTGTTGATAACAGACCAAGACTGATCTTACACCTTCCATCTCGAAGGCATGGACATGATGAATTTAAATTAATAAAAAAAGGTTAAGGATACCTTAAAGACGTGGAGCGCAAACACGAGGGCCGACGAACTCAGCATCTGCCAGTGCAAGTGACGAGCGATGTTATCTTCCCGTCGCTGGAACCAACCTCAGCATGATACCATGGATATGAATATATAGACTTACCCAGTGAATGAGAGCCTCGACGTAGTCAGCTTTGCACAACCAAATTATTTTCATGGGGTTACAGTCTAGAGTGCGGCAAACGTGTTGCAGCGCAGGTAAGTTTTGGCGATGCAAGGCTTCCTCAAATCGTTTCATGAACTGGTCGACAGCGGTTATATCGTTGGGAAAAGGGACTGGCACGACTAGAAGAGTATGGATAGATGAAACCTGAGTGATCTCCTTTGGCGTCAGAGATCATCAGAGCAAGCAAGCGATTGATGAGCAAAAGGCAACAGGTGAATGACTGCAAAGCGGCGGTCGGAACACGACGAAACGTGAGGAAATGAGTCCATCGTGTTCGTGCAGCAACCATTGTCTACCAAGAGAAGGACGAACATGACAGTAAGTACGAATGTCACGGTCCCATTGCCGATGGTAGCCCTCTCAGAGCACGTCAAGCACGTGCACACTGGACACCAGTTTGTCCAACAACGTCGGTGTGATCTCCTCCAACTTGACTGTGATAAGCGTCTCCGCGGCAACCCT
Source organism: Tylopilus plumbeoviolaceoides (assembly GCA_003316375.1). Lineage (NCBI taxonomy): Eukaryota > Fungi > Basidiomycota > Agaricomycetes > Boletales > Boletaceae > Tylopilus > Tylopilus plumbeoviolaceoides. The sequence continues at coordinate 5,976 of QFES01007342.1, forward strand.
CTGAAACGCCGCAATTTTGCCCGGGTTCGGGGCCAGCAACAGCGCACCGAGTGGTTGGGTCAGTCGAGCGACGACACGGAGGGCTCGCACCTCTCTGTTTGTCAGCTGCATTGATGCAAGAGGTGAAGGAGATGATGCGTCTGTATGGAGGGTAGCACTCTGTCCACCGAACGGCAGCCAAAAGCGGGAAGTGAGCCAAGCCGATTGTCTTTTCGGGCCTGCCATGGGGGCGATGGAAGGACCAGCGAACAACGGCGGCACGCCTAACAAAGAGGTTTGATCGTCGCTGATCTCCTCCAACAGCGTCTTGATTCCAGACTGTCGGTCGAGGAGAAAGCTGATCCATGGGTGAGCGAGATACAGTGGATTGAAAAGAGTGACATTCTCCCCAGTCCTGATCTCCACAATCCCGAATGCATCTGTCGACGCACGGAATACATGCCCCCTTGCGTCAAGAGATCGCGTTACTGGCCCGAGCTGGAAAACAAGGCAGGGAAGCCTCATTCGTTGCTCCGAAAATGACGCCACAGGGAGTTCGTTGAGTCGATTATATAGGGTTACGACCGACGCAAGATCAGGCAAGGAGGAATGTAATCTGGAAGTAACCCCGTCCATGTCAATTATCCCCATGGCTGGGGGGATGTGCGGGGGTGACAGTTGGTTGAACGCAGTAATACTAGTCGGGAGGCAGCTATTGAAGCTGCCGGATTTCCCTGCCCACGAAAGGACACTCGCATCCCCCGAACTTGAGAGTAGCCGTGCCAAGAGTCGCCCGAGGGCCTGGTCCCCCTCGCCGTATACGACCGGCAAGGACATCGAAAATATCCCGAGCAGGGAGTATGCTGCATCCTCAACCAGGGTCGTCTGGCGTGTCGAAGCCAGACAGAGCTTCTCCCGTATATCATCCATGCCAGGCCGGAGTGCCGTCAAGGCCCGTGCTGAAACTCCGGTTGTTTCCTCCATCTCCGATATGATCTCGGGGGACTCCTTGTGGTTGGGAATGTCGAGGTTCATGTACAACTTCCAGTCCTTGGTGTAGAATCTGACTACCTTGGATGCGTGATACTCCTGGAATGTCCACGCCCGGGAGTTCCAGATGCTCCTCATCAGGTCCCCACGCCGGGACGGAGAAACAACGTCAAAGAGAAAGACCACCGTCAATGCAGAATCCTGGTACCACTTGAACATGGATACCAGGGCTTCTTGGAGTACGAAATGATCTGTTTTATTGATACAGCACGTATCACTCCATGCCCATTTCAACCCGGCCTCTTGCACGATTTTGCAGAACGTCCTGAGTTTATCGTGCCTGGGAGAGTCTTCGAGATCATACACCACAATGCGCATGGCCAGCTCAAACAAAGGCTCGTTATTTTCCCACTTGTGCGAGAACATCCCATATTGATAATACTCCGCGACGTCGCGCCGAATGCGGACGTTGTCGATATGAGTTGTCATGGAGGAGACCATGTCGTGGAAACCCGGGTGGGACTCGAAAGCTGCTGCCTGTTGGGCTTTGTCGCAAAGCCGGCCAGAGTCAGTGTTGATGAGTACTCGCGGTAAGTCCCGGATGGCATCTTGGACTGCCCTCTGGATCCTTTCTTTCGTCTTTGCTGGATTGACGTACTTGCAATGAAGCGCTGCGAAAGAAGGTCAGCAAATGTGCTCCGATGTGATGTCGGCAACTATACCACGAATGGATTGATCAGACGACTCCGACATCCTTGAGAGCATCACCTCGAATGCATTGACTGCGTCCTGATACTGTCCTGCCATGTGTAACGCGGCGTGCTTCCTTTCGTAGCCCCAGGGAGACAGTGGATCCAGTTCGATCACCTGGCGATGATCTGTTAAAGGGCATTGTCCCCCGTGACGCCAAGCAACACACCTTGTCCGCATCGCTCAACGCCTTCACCCACAAACCTCGTGCTAAATATACTTTGCTACGTCTGACGAGTAAACCTTGTGGTGCAGTAGGATCGAGGGACAGAGCCACTGAGTAGTAAGAGATGGCGTCGTCATGTTGATCACTACTTGCCGCCGCATCGCCAAGCTCCTCCAATCTTTTCACGCAACGATGTCTGAAATCTAGAATAGGGTAGTTAGATCAACAAAGCCAATACACTGAAATACACGGACCGATACCCCATCTCGCTTCTTCATCGGACGAGTTCTCCTGGTCGACCACTTCGGCCGACACGTGGCGAAAACACTCGGCAGCATCCCTTATACGGTTGTCTACCTCGAGACGTTCACATATGGCCCTGATGACCGTGTACCTCGAAACGACAAACTTGAAAACGACGGTTCTAGCTCGTGAGACGCCAAAATATGGAGAAGAAACTCACGTCAACTGCAGAACTCAGGGCATCCTGCCAGGAGCCACGGATCAGTTTTGCTTTGGCCCACTCCCTCAAAAGTGGTGCTGCAGTTGTGTTAGGTGGCGTCGTATCAGTACTGCGGGCCAAATCGTCGGTACTTTCAGCTGCGGAAAGACATTGTGCAGAAAAGTCTGGGAGCAACTTCGAATGCACGGAACACAAATGGATAGATATCGACTCACCAGATACCCATTTTGTGATTGCTTCGCACGTATAAACCTCTTCGTAGAAAGCATTGACCATCTCGAGCAGAGTTTCGCCGCCATCCTTCTTGCGACCAGCAGCGTATATGGCTTCACAAAGACGCTTCCAAACTGTGAGGTGAAGTGTATCGAACTTCCATCCTGACAACTAGCAGAGCTGGCTGTGAACATTCTCGATAAATGCGCGAGAGCTACCAGGTAGCTTACCAACGAGAGCACCAACGGTAGCTGGCCCCGCTGATGTTGATGTATGAGAGCACGTGCATACTGGAGAAAAAGCACTGCGCTCTCGTGGTTTCCGTGATCTAACGATGTAGTCCCTTGTAGAAAACACATGTAGCCCTGAAAGAAGTCAGTCGTGGTATGTGTCGCGCGATAACACACTTTGGACTTGCCTTTACCATGCGGCAAGCTGAGTTGGAAGGGATTGCACTGATGAGATCGTCCATGCGAGAAGTTGCGTCGAAGTGTTCTCCAGCTATAAAGACAACGATAGCCTATTGACAATGGATAATTGAGAGAAAAGAAGCCAAGTATAAAATACGTACTTTGATGACGAGGAGCAGGGTGACATGAGATGGATGAAAGTGGTGAAATGCGATATCGCATACTCGATACGCCTTGCCCCTTTCGCCTTTGCCGACATGCACGAGACTTTTCGCGATGTAGGCGTTGATTGACGGCTGAATTTCAATGGCCTTGGTGGTAGCATCTCAGTGGTAGTGTACCAGCAGGGAAGAAGAAACCAAAAGGTACCGACCGCATTGGCATCGACGAGAGCGTCATCAAAGTGTCCCAAACGAGCGCGTACGAGAGCTCGAGCAGCGAGTAGATGGTGGTTTGAATTCTGAGAGTCGTGTATAGCGGTAGTCAGTGATGTTTCTGCATCGTCGAGTTGATCGTGCTTCCAAGGGTCGAGCGCAGCGTGGCTGATCTGAATGTCTGTATCATGGAGGGTGTGATGTAGACCGTCCGCGTCAGGCATAGCAAAGTCCTGGCGAGCGGAGCGTCAGTACTACTTCAGTCTAAGGACAGGTGGTACTCACAATGGGACAATTTAAACTTACCGGCGGAGGTAGACACTTGACGGTGATTTTCCCATTTTCTCCGCCGATCGCGACAGATTTGTTGTTGGGAGATATTCCGATTGTGCAGATTTGTTCGGGGTGTTCTACGACGAGCCAGAGTGTGACCTCACAGCGACCCGCCGAGTGTGCAATAAATCCGCCATGTTGTGGGAGTGGGAATGCAACCCACGAGTGCCCGTTGTTCTCGGGGACAGGGTATTCCGAGACCATGGAGCCAGTGGACGAGTCCCATCGTATGATTTTACTGTCGGATATGACGACGATGTGGTTGTTGAGCCAGGCAAGACCCTCGTTATACCAAGGGGTGACCTGTAACGGGATGTCGACGAGTAAGTGTCCGGTACTGCAGTCCCAAAGGTGCACGGAGCCCTTGGAAGTGGCCGTTGCGATTCGATCGCCATTAGGTGAGTACTTGGCTGCGATCAACTCTTTCTCGTGGCGGAGCGTTTTCACTTTTCTGCCACTTGCGACGTCCCAAACTGTAGCTGTGTTCCAGCATGCCGAGACGAGTCGAGTCGAGTCCGCAGCGAAATCGACGGCCTGGATGTTCCAGCCATCCTCCTTCCGCTCCCAGACTGTTTTGAATGTTTTGGTACCCCACACGAACACTTCTCCCCAACATGTCCCTCCCGCGAACCATCTTCCGTTCTTCGACACAGCGAGACAGAGGACTTCCGAAGCGTCCATCGTCGCTACACGCTTGCCGTCTTGCACCCGCAACACTTCAACACCGTTTCGGCCACCGCTGAAGAGATGCTCGCCATTCGCGGAGAATGCCACTGCATGTAGATTTGGGCTGGCATTGATTTCGATGGGCAAAGCATGCTCTTGTCTGGTTGTGAGTATCAATGCGGCTATTGGCATGTCATACGTACCAGTCGTTGTCGACGACATGGACATCAACGACAGAGTAATAATGAGAGGCAGTGGACAAGGTGTCGTGTGTACGCCCTGTTCGCATCTTATACACGTTTCTTGTCGCTGATATAGATCAGTACACACGCTCCACTGTCTCGTGTTTTCGGCGCCAATCAACTCGCGCTATTCAAGTTCTACGTCGCGAATCATGCAATAATCCATCATCTGAATGCGTACCAATCGTCACCCGCTTATCGCACCTAATTTCACCACAACAGCTGCCCTACCTATCTTCTGGATGACGCAGGATATTCCGCTTCGTCTCGAGACGCCGGATCGATCTCAAAGTCGCATATTAGGGTTCCCTCACCCACCTACTCCTGTACATCACATATAACTGGTGAATATCATCCCAATGTCTATGCGCTCCGGCACAGTCCAGCACGACCGAGAGTTGTCACCATCCCTCTTCGAAGCAACGATGCATGACACTTGGCCCATTAGCGGGAGCGGTCGCCGAAACTCTTCTGGCGCTTCTGTGCATTCCCAACATTTTTCACCAGCGGCAATCTGATATCCTGACGCGACTGACTCATGGCGTCCGACTCAACCTTGCCCGGCGGGCGGCGGTGTGGTGTCCGAGTCGTCAGGGGTAGACGAGTTTGTATTTGGACCATCGTGAACTTGAAACAAAGACCTTTAATCGTGCTACTGACACATACCGACAAAGCTAGCTCCCCACAAACGTTCTGTCAACAATTGCAAGAGTACGTCCTTCCCCGGGGTTCTGACAATACAAGCGACATCCATCGATCCACCAAGACTCTCATCATGCACTGTCGGGTGGCCTAACCATTCGTCAGGACCCTTGCGGAGCCCATCGCTTTCCAAGCTGACGGGCGCGGGGACGGCGGTGGACTCCAGTAAACCATGACGCTGGTGAGATCGTTCTAATAGGTCCTGTACTTCCGATCGGTTGGCACCAGGGGCATACGCTGTCTGGCCCCCCCTTCGGTCTGCAACCAACATGCCACGCGTGATTTCACCCATCCTGAAACAGCACATTTACTCGTCATCATCATGTTGAAATTAATCCCATACCTTTCGATGTCAAACTTGCGTTTGACGGCCGTCCAGCCAGGTGAGAGTCCCGGCAAAGCGTTTTCCTCGACGACGGCTTCTGGAGGGTTCTCGATGGCGCACCAAACGGCGACCACATCGTGGAGTTCCAAAGCATCCTTTCCGAACGTGATCATGACTTCTCGTGCGCGCTCCAAGAATGCGCTTGTAAAATGGGTTATAGGGGCCTTGGCTGAGCCGACGGAAGGGCGCCGGGTAGAATCAAATGCAGGGTCGATGTGCTGGGTATAGAATGGGAAGGGGAGCTCGTGCAGGGTTGAAACATCTAGCGTGGCGAGAAGGACGCGTTCTAGAGGAAGCCCGGTCCCCGGTGCCACGGGGCAGAGTAAATTCTTCGTTGCGAATGGGTCGGCAAAAAAATTAACTATACACATCAGATAGAATCAGAATGGTTCCAAGTAATACCACGGGTGCGATTTCTTACACTCTGCAACTGGTGTCGTGTTTCCTGGAACGTCCAAGGCACCGCCTAATATAATGATTCGGCCAATTCGTGTTCTTATCGTTTGATGGTGTTGGCGGTTAAGCATAGCAAGGTTTGTCATAGGTCCAAGAACAATGTATGTGATGCTCCTCTCCGGCCTTGCCTCGAGAAAATCCAAAACGACATCGATTGCAGATTTCGTGGTCGTAACGAAATTAGATTCGAAACGTTCATGTTCAGAGAAAGGGACACTCAGATCAGGATGACGTTCAGTAATATCGCCGAGACCATCTCTGTAAGACGTTGAGCAAATTCAGAATAATTCTCTCTGCGGTATCAGCTCACTTTCCATGGAAATATTGGGCGTAGTGGAGATCACCCTGGAGTGGGCCGCGAGGGCCAAGTGCAAGGACCGGCGGAACATCCGGGGTATAATTTGGGAACCTTTCCTTGTCCTCAGGATGTGCAGCAATATGACGACCAACAGCCTGATATAACTTATAAACATTCGCGCTGTTAGCGAATCGCAATTAGTAAATTTCAGGCAGACAGCGAAATGACCAACTATGCCGCGTGGACATCTGTGTTGCCTTGACCATCATGTTGATCATGCGTCACTCCCTACTAGTGAGTACGCACCGAAAGATACCAGGATAGCAAGGATTTCAAGCTCGGGGGAGGCGAGTGCTAACAGGCTGAATAACTGGATTTTAGAGATCCACAGATGATCACATGAGGTATAAACCCGAACATAGCAAGAACATCGTCCACACCGGGGTCTGTGTCGACTCCACCCCACGTCAAACGCGTGACGCAACAGAGATATCAGTCCATACTTACTGATAACTGGGGTCTTTCGTCGATTCGAAGTCATACCTGTCCACAGAGGTCAAGAACTCAACGTTGGATCGTGAAAGCAGGTAAGGATCGAGCCACGATGAGAAACTGATTCAGCGCTCCCCTAAACCTTGCCCTAAACGGAGCCTTGAACATTGTTGAACTTTGAACTCTAAATGGATGTGGCGTCATTCGCAGAAAAAGAAAGAGGGTAACCCGGGCCTATTCGCTCAGCATAAAGATTATGGATTGCGGAATAAAGATTATGGATTGCGGATTCATACATGAGATTAACCGTAGCCTAACTACGAACTGTAGAAGAAGGTGTTAGTGAACAACTTCAACGAGTCGCAGGAAAGAATCAGAGATCTTGGTGGAAAATTGTCTCATCGGGAGAACCCTCTGAAGTAGCAAATATTGAAGAATAACATCATACAGAATGGAACGGAAAGTCGAGAAGGAGATGCTCACCGGTATGTACATGAAACGAATGAGCAACTCCGAATGAGCAACTTTCAAGCGAGTCAAGCAGAAGGCGGAAATAGCCGATAAACTGTGCAGTCATGTCACAGTGGCTGTCACGTCACGCGATCGTGGTATGTGTGTCTTCCTCGACATCAACCTTATAATCAACGATGGCGGAGTCACTACGTTTTCTTGGCTCGTTGCCCGGTCACAAGGGATGGGTTACCGCCATTGCGACCTCCTCAGAGAACCCCGACATGATCTTGACTGCCTCTCGCGGTAATTATCTCTGCATTCCGCGTTCTGGCTTGTTTTGATGGTTCATATCGCACACAGACAAGACGATCATCGTCTGGCAATTGACCCGAGATGAAGATACCTATGGGTACCCAAAACGTGTTCTGCACGGACACAACCACTTTGTCTCGGACATCGTCATCTCCTCCGATGGCCAGTTCGCCCTCTCTGCATCTTGGGATCACACTCTTCGTCTCTGGGACCTTAACACCGGCCAAACTACGCGTCGATTTGTCGGACACAGCTCAGACGTCCTTTCCGTCAGCTTCAGTGCTGACAACAGACAGATCGTCTCTGGTTCCCGTGACAGAACCATCAAACTCTGGAATACCCTCGGAGAGTGTAAATATGATATCAAGGACGATGGCCATACCGAGTGGTATGTGACCGTTTACATGCCACTTGACATCATCCTGACTCTGTTTGCAGGGTATCTTGCGTGCGGTTTAGTCCAAACGTCTTGAACCCTGTCATCGTGTCTTGTGGTTGGGACAAGGTTGTCAAGGTGACGTTATTGAACCTTTCCACTTACTTACATCATAGATCCTTATTTTTAACATAGGTCTGGGAGCTTTCCAAGTTCAAGTTGAAGACCAATCATTACGGCCACACCGGCTATATCAACACCATCTCTGTTTCCCCCGATGGCTCATTGGCTGCCTCAGGTGGCAAGGATGGTATCACCATGCTTTGGGACTTGAACGAGGGCAAACACCTCTACTCCCTTGAGGCAGGCGACATCGTCAACGCCTTGGTTTTCTCCCCTAACCGATACTGGCTATGTGCTGCCACTGCCAGCTGTGTCAAAATCTTTGACTTGGAGAGCAAGTATGTTGCTCATTTCGCTCGTGGCTTTGTTTCCGTGCAAACTTCTTTCCAGATCAATCGTCGACGAGCTCAAGCCCGAATTCGTAGACGTGGGCGTCAACTCGCGGGAGCCAGAGTGTGTGTCCATCGCGTGGTCTGCCGACGGCCAGACGTTGTTCGGGGGCTTTACTGACAACCTCGTCCGTGTCTGGACTGTCGCTGCTTAAAATCCCCCCCAAGGGAGTGTGCGAAGAGTAAGGGTGGGGCATTCGCTGTATTGTCTTTACCGTAGCAGGCTGAGGCATTTCAATTCATTCCGATCTCATTCTTGCACATCATTGCGATTCAGAGCGGGGATTCCGAATACAATGTACATTATTCTCCCTCAGCTGCCATCATGTTGCGTCTCCGTTCGTTAAAGTCCCAGCGATCAAGCCCTCCAAAGTCGATTCTGATGGCGTCGGTGGCCAAGTTGACCTGCAGTTCGCAGATGTGCGACACCCGTGCTCGCCAACTATCTCCGCTGTGGAGGTCTTACATGAGTTTCGCAGAGACGAGAAACCCGCGAACTTACGTCGCTGTACCGTACATGTCTCCGCTTTTGCTGACGACACGCACGCATTGATCGGTATTCGACCTTTGGTCGTATATCCACACATCTTTTCCTTGATAGACCTCCTGCCAACCGCAATAGTCCACTAGCCTGTTCGGGGGGTCGATACGCCGTTCTCCGTGAGGGGGTGTTGGGGATGGACGAACATCGACGTCGTTGAAAAGGCGCAGAGCCGTGAGGTTTGAGATGTTCGCTAGGAGCTCGCGCTCCTGCAGGGAAGGCGGGTCTATGATGTGGAAGATCGCAGGAGGACTCTCGTCATCATCAGAGTCGTCCGAGTCTTGGTCGCCGTCATCCACCCCATCATGATCCGCTGGTCTCGACGCGTTTTCTGGATCGTCCGCCTGATCGCTGCCCTGAATGAGTTCTTTCTCGCTCTCCTCAAGCCGTGTACAAAACGCCGCCCAGGCAGGTTCGTCGGAAATGTCAGTGCGGACAATTAGACCCAACTCGGGCACATCGCGGCTAACTCCATCCAACGGATCCGCGTCGTTCTCAAATTCCGCGGTGGATGTTGGCTCTTGCAAGACTCCCTGGGAATGAAGACCGATCAGCAAGACACCTGGCCAGCTGCGGCATACTTTTACATGTCCGGCCAGTGGACCACCTGACCCTACCGCGGCCCAGAATTGCTGCGCTACCCGCAGTTTCCATCTCCTGCGACCTTCTGTTGGAAAGCGTAGTTTCGTTTCAGCGTAGTTTTGCTGCCCTAATCTGTGAGTGCCCCTGGTTCTTTCTGCGTACCTTTGCACTCACGATAATATACGAGGTGAGAGGTGATGACATCGCTGTTCCATCAATAAGTCGCAGTGAAACTCAGCGCCCCGCTTCGGGCGTAATATTGTGCCGGCGTGCTATCACCACCACGTAGCCGCGGTGAACTCCTATTGCCGAACGGCGTTGTGGGTGGTCATTTATTTTCGTCACAGACCATGATCGATCAAGTGAGACTCAAGCTGATACGCGGAGTGACCCGCAAGTCGGTGTTTGCGCGACTAGACCAACCATAATGCTTTTGCGTCCGAATCCCATCGCAACGTTGCACTGCGTCGCAGTTCTCCCTCCAGACGCACGGGGATAGAGTCGCACACCGAACTAGAAACGGACCGTAGTCCGGTGGACACGTTGTCGTCCGCATGACCACCTCGCTAACAGTCTTTTCCATCAAGCTGAGTACTCCACACCGTTATATTTTTATCTTGCCTATTCCAGAAGCTCTACCTGCTCGTTATGTCCCCATTTTACGTGACAAATCGGGTATCCGAACAAGAGGTGAGAGCCAAGTGCGTCCGTCGGGCTCCATGCTTGCGTTATATCCACCGTGTTAGAACCGGAAGCTTCTAGCCTATCGATATAAGCGATGAAGCTATTTTCTTACCAGGTTGAGTTCTTGGCCCTTGTTTTCTTTATCAACTGCGGTGCCTGTGCAAGGAATGGCGCCTCCGAAGGGAACGACTGGTGCGCTCTGCCTCTCAACGGTGCTCGAAACGTCTCTCACCGATGGTACTGCTGCATAGGGTCTCAACTTACCCGACGTCAATGGGCTTTCGCTTTTGCCCTCGTGACGACACTGTTCTTTACTTGTGAGTGGTCTACCGATGCCGCTCCATGACAAAGGCAAGAGTCTGACGATGTGACAGGGGGCTTCGCGTATGGTGTGAGCGCTACGCTGTACCACACGAGGCTCCATGTTGATGACGATCCTGACTAGCTTCTTGATGTCCTCAACGCTCATTTCCAGACCGTGTTCGGTATAAACAAGCTGCAAAGCACAATGCTTCAGTTTGCTTATTTCGTGAGCAAGCAAAGCGGGCGAGTACAGAATTGTCCTGACAAGCATGTCAGGGAGCATACTTTGTGTGGGCACCTTTCGCAGGATACTTTGTGAGTCCTTTGGTTCGACAGACCCGGATGGGGCTGACCCAGGACAGATGAAACGCGTAGAATACAAGGTAACCTATTCCGTGTACAACCGCTTCTCTCTGTTGATGAGACGAATAGAAAGGCATACATATCGGTTTGACTCTGTACTCACTTGGTGCTATATTCTTTTGGCCGTCTGCCAAGTTCGAGAAGTACGGTGGGTTTGTCGGGAGTACGTTTGTCATTGGTACGTGAACTGTGGACGCAGTTATGGACGCAATAACATCACACACCCCCAGGTTGTGGTCTGGCTACTCTCGAGGTCGCGGCAAACTCGTACATTTCGGTCTTGGGAACCCCTCAATACGCAGCCGCTCGTCTCAACTTCAGTCAAGGCTTCCAAGGAGTAGCTAGTTTCTCCGGACCTCTCATTGCATCACGATGGTTCTTCACAGGCGAGAATGCCACCTCACTCGGTACAGTGCAGTGGTCAGTTTCTACCCTCATTGATATGTCGCGGACAGTTTATCCGAGTGTGCAGGGTTTACCTTGCCGTCGCTGGCCTTGGTGTCGTTCTCAACGTTTTATTCTAGTTTGTCGTCTCTGCCCTTCACCATTCCTATATTTATACAAGCGTCCTTCAGCTTTGCGACGCTACCCGAAATCACTGAAGATGCCTTGGCCGAGGAGATGCAAGACGCAGGACTGCAGGACGACCAAGGTCCGTTCTGGAAACAATATCGGTGTATATTTGGTTTCGTCGCACAGACAGCCTACGTGTGAGTTTCCGGCGCATGTATTGGCACCTTCTTTCGCCTCACACGAGCTATCAGTGGTGCCCAAGTCGGTGTAGCGGCTTTTGCTGTCAATTTTTTCGTCGATCAAGGTATTGGCATCAATCAGTCCAGAGCGAGCGAGCTGTTCTCGTTCTGCCAAATCACGTTCACCGTCGGACGGTAAGGTTTCGTGTCCGCGTTGGGCATGAGTGTCTGAACTGGTCTCTAGATTCGTCGGCGTGGCAATCCTCAACTTTATCGACCCAGCTTTCTTGCTTGCAGTCTATGGCTTCTTCTGCACTTTGTTCTGTCTCCTGGTCTCACAGTTGCCGGGATACGGTGGTGTCGGATGCCTGTTTGGCCTGTTTTTCTTCGAATCTATTTGCTATCCGTGCATTTTCACTCTTGGCACCAAGAACCTTGGCAAATATACAAAGAAAGGATCGGGTTTGATTGTTATGGTAAGCCGGTTTCATGTACTCACCTGGCAACTTACACGGTCGATGATAGGGTGTCGGAGGTGGTGCCTGGTACCCGTCTGCACAGGGTGCCTTGGCTGATCTGACATACACTCGTCGGTCATATCTTGTCCCAATGTCAGGGTACATTGCAATGATGTTGTATGCAGTGTGAGTGCACGTTCTTCTCTGCCATGCCCCTCCCTGAGGCTCTTCCAGTGGTCTCGTGGTGGACCAATCAATAAAGAATGGTTTCACAATTAGAAATCGCGACGAGTTGACCGAGAGGAAGGTAGCAATGGAACATGACGCCAAGGTTGCCGGCGAGATCATCCCTGATACACCACAAGAGAAATCGTTCGCGTAGAACCCCAAGAGAGGGATGAGAATGGGTGGCCCAAGATAACGAGGGCAGACTTTCTCCGCGTTCCGAGGGTATAACGACTCAACGATATAAGCACCTGTATCGATTAAATTCCAATACATTTCTATCAGAGTTAGCTACCTAGCATCCAGTGAGACTGTGGTGGGCGTGTCCGTGCTTAAACAGCCGAGGTTCTTGAGCCTGCTATGCGATCTACGACCTACAATGATGCTGTCAAGGGCTGAGTCGACGCATGGCCAACATCACGCACCGGTCGTATGTAGGGTAGTGACAAAAAGGTACCGACGACAGGGAGCTGTCGCAGGAACGTCAATACAACGGGAAAGAAGTCGCTGCATCGCGAAGGACGTGAGAGACGCGCCCGCAAGACCGTTTCAAAGCACATGAGCGCACCCAAAGAGATTCAAGAACCCAAACGTCTCCACGATCATCCCAATGAACGGGTATTTGAAAAAGACGAGCAGGACCCCGCCGAGGAAACACACCGTTCCGCGCAGCTTTTGCTTGCGGGCGAAAAAATAAAACGTCTTTTGCGGACCGATGATGAGTGTGAGGCCCGAGAGGAACAACATCTGGGGTGGGTGAGTGTCTGGGCGGGTTGGCGTGGTGATAGACTGACGTTTCCGAGTGCAAGTAGGGCAGCGTCGAAGAAGAGTATTACACCCAGGAACATGAATATCGTCCCAAACGTCGTGAGCGCGACACCGATCTCTGTGCGTGCAGAACAGTGAGTTGAGCAGGTATGACTTGGACAAGGCACCGACTCTGTGCATCGGAGAGCCACATTACGGATGCTTTTTTGACTGTGGTCAAAGGGTGAAGTACGGTGTAAAGTCAATGAATAGTTCGTCGCGTGCCACAAGTGCCATTAATGGACACGTCACCGTTATGTACATACAAAGCTGATTAATTCAAGAGTGTTCTAGTGACCTTAACAAGCGTATAGGAAGATACGTATGGTATCAGCAGTGTTAATTAGTAAAACAACGGTCCATCGGTATATAATGCAGTTTACAGAATAGAAAAGTATAGAAACATGAATAAATGACGTTCTGAAAGCCGTCTTACCGAGGGGTATCAAGAACATGCCGTATGCACCCAAACACCAGCGCGGTGTGAAGCCTCATGCCTTGCAAATCACTCCGCCTTCGCGCTTCTGTAATTCCCTGGCAGCAATAACCCTATCATACGATTCTTTCAACGGGCTCCTGTGCGTGAGAATCGACATGTGGGCGCTCAGATAAGGAGGCGGGAGCAGTGGATGGACCACCTCAAAACCAGCAGACATGCTGGCAGGGGGGAAGTGGACAGAGTATTGTGGAGTGGGTGGACGTGTGGTGGGAAGGTATGCCAACGAGGACAGCGCTTGGACAGAGTTGGAGGACAGTGTACGATGGCGGTCGTGTGCTTTCCCGAGGAAATGTGATCGAACTTGTGCTTGACTCGGAAGGGTGGCCACCGAATGCGCAGAAGAAACCGAGGTTCGACGATTTGGCGCAGACTGTGCGCAAGTCGTCTTTACGCTGGCTGGGGAGGTTGAAAGCTTCTCTGCCTGATCATGACTAGGTGACGGCACGGGCGATGCGTCGGAAGTGACCGTCAATGGGGCGAGGGGTACCACTTTGGGTGTCATCGGCACACCCTGACCAAATGATTGTCCACGGATCAGAGGATGCGGACGTAACGGCACTTCTGATCTACTGGAGGTGGAATGCATGGAGGGAGGTCGGGTCATCGATAGACGTTTGTAGGACGAACGATGTGTCCGATGAGTGGGGGAGTTGGCCGCTGAGCGGGTCTCGGTGATGCACGATTCGGTGAAGGGAAGCTGTGGATGAGGGGCTAGGTCTACACGACTAGATGGTGGCGCTGCCGCAGTATGTGAAGCCAGTGGTGCACGTGCAGCTGACAGAGATGTCTTCGTAGGCGCTTCTGGTGCTCGGATGGTAGGCACGCGAGATAAGGACTGAGGTTGCGCCCGCGGTGTATCTGGGCGGAGCAAGTATCCCTCGACAGGAGGGGGCATAGGCTTGCGTTGGTCGATGGGTGTCTGGCCGCTATCGGAACCAATGCTGTTTGGTGTTGCAACACCGCTTTCGCTGGACACCCACTCGTCTGCGTCATCGTCGTCTGCAAGAGGGCTGGCCAGAGTGAACCCGGCCTTTGTCTTTCCGCCCTGCTGGCGCTGGGTCGCAGGTGGAACATAGCGATGAGCCTGCATGGGTTCTCTGGAGGCAACCCGTGCTGTGCTGTTCACCTGGCGGAGAGGGGACGTATTCCGCGAGTGCGACTAGACAGAACGAAACAATGCTGAGAAGAAAAAAAGACGATTGGTGGAGGGCTGCGTACTACATCGAGTACATGGCCGACTTTCTTTGTTTTTTCCGGCTGTTTGGGCTGTATGGGGTCCTTCTGGGTAAAGTGTAGGTTGAGTGGGGCCTTTGAGGAGCCGGAGGAGGAGGAGCGGGAGTGTGTTCGGGGGAGGGTGGTCGCACCAGCACGATGAGACTTTGGCATTGGGATGAGATTCAATTGGTTCTCCGCAGTGTTGCCGCTTTATATGCTTATCGTCATCAGGACAGTGCTAGTGTGGGGTTCATAACAGACCAAGTACTACGGCCATGTTCGAGACCGGCTCAGCTCATTAATGCACTACCTGGACCGTTGTTCCGCGCCTCGTTGCTGTGAGCATGTTTCTATTTCGATCGTTCCGTCCTCCCGTAGTACGAACGTGCAAACCACCGCCTCCGATTCCCGCGCCCTGCTTCATCCCCGACGCTGACCAGCACCAATGGAGAGAGTGCAATTTCAACAAGAGCAGGCAAGCCCAGCACACCTCGTGATTGAAATGCGTCTCATGACATGGCCAGATGCTCGCAGAGCTCAAGGACTTGGTCCAGAAAAGCATTTTCACCCAAGTGTGTCGCGCACACTGGCCTTACAACTGGCAAAGACTCACGTCTCCATCGCGTAGGT
>QFES01007347.1:11656-26102 GCA_003316375.1 Tylopilus plumbeoviolaceoides
ACGGGTCTGGCAGCTTCTCAGGCTCCCAGCTACTGCTGGCACCATAGCTTCGTTATTGGTTACATACTAAGCTGGCAGGTGGGTAAAATTCCGAGAATCAAGTCCGGGCACATGAATGGCATAGTCCTGGAATGGTCACTCAGGCTGCCCGACATGGTAGTGCCACCAGTGGAGTGTAGTTAAAACCTGTGTGGTCAATGCCACGTCGTCAATGCCACGTCGCCAGAGCCATAATGGGCCAATGTTACCCCATTTAGCAGTGGTTAGAACGTTAAGGTATCGCTTCAAAATGGGTATATCATGACGTACTACTGTGAGTCACGTCGTGCTCAATATTTCTAGAGTCTACACACTCTGATGTGACTTGTCGGCTTCGCTTGCCGGCCCCGCATCACGACCGCATCAAATTTATGAAGCGAACTTGCATTAATATTGCTGCGAGTCACGGTGACATTCAAGTTCCAAAACTAAACATAACGTAAAATACGGCGTGCAAGCAACTCGACACCGGCATGGCAACTTCCTAATCTCGTGACTTGAAAGTTGGCCGGTGTGGCGTCAACCCAACGTCAACCTGCAAGTGTCTGGCTGGTCACGAGCCTAAGACTGTTGCAATTTGCAACTGAGCATTGACTGAGCTTGGGTTTGCTGCTAACGCTCATTGAAATTGGCAGCCGTGTCTTCAAGCTTCAAGTTCCGGGCAATGTGTGTGAGTGTGGCAGTGACTAGCGTTCCCCGGACCGTGGCCCGTGCGTATGCAGGGTCCTGCGTCCTCGTATCACCGTTGCCCTTAGCGTCATGCTTGTCTATCCCAGGTATCGTATCTACCTATAATGTTTCCTGTCTATTTACGAGTAATGTCTATTCCAGTGCCCAACGCGCTAGTCGTGTGAGTGCCACGGTCTGACTCGGACTGGCTCTGAGTCAGTGGCCTTATGAACTACCACTGGCATAGCTCCATTCGACCTGAAGACATGTAACTTGGAGTCATCCGAACTACTACTGGCATGCACTCCCACTGCTTGGCAAGTACAGGCTCTGTGTGAGTTTTCTGTATATCATGTACAATGGACCAGCCGAAGACCGACGGAGACAAACCAATTATTCAACATCAACGTTCCAACCGTGAACCATCTGCGTCGACGTCAATGAATTCGGCTTAAAGCTGGCATACTAATTTCAAGCGATCCTATTTGAGCCTCGTGCTTACTATCCAGCCTGAGGTCGAGAAGCCCGCTACTATGTTCGCCCAACAATCCACGTTACTCGCTGGCACGGCTCATTCCATCCTGAGATGTGTATCTCTCCTGGGCTTCCCAGTTGAAGGTGTTAAGTCGTCAATAGACTGAACTCTGGTGCGCTCGGGCTATCATTGCTTCCTTGAAACTGAAACCGCGTTGACCAATCTCGCCGCACGTGGAGGAAGATCTGGGAACTCGCAGTGCCATTAATAACTTCATCGAGGCAACTGTTCACAATAATAACAATTGACATGTACAACGGAAACGATTATCTCCTCGGCAAGCAGACGGAGAGGATTAAGATGGTCGCAAAGGTGGGAGGCGTTGCTGTCTCCGTATTTGTCCTGAAACCACGAATGCACGACATGAAACTGAGGCTTTTTTGCAGATAGATATGACATTCGGACCTGGTGTCAGCAGGTATCAGTGCAGGAACGACGTTCAAGCGCCACTTGCCAGCCGTTCTCTAATCGAAGCTCCCAAAAGACGCGTGCTGAATTCTAGGATTTGGAAGTAGTGAACGCGCCGTCACTGATCACGCATCGCCGGCGAGGGCTGGCTAATTTTACATGCAGACGGCTCAATCAACGTTATGACCCTTTGTTACGGAGCTATGCTCGCACGCACATATCACCGCATTCTTTATTGCGCAGTCAGGGGTGCCCAGGCTGGATTGGCATCGGATCTACACTGACAGTCCCGGCAAGATGTGTTGAAACACTGGAATTACGCGCTCGAAGCTCAATTGCCGCATCGTTTCAGAGGCGAAGCCGCAAGCCCGATGTCTGGGAAATGGAATATTCCGCATTAGCTGGAGACGAAAGCCTTGATCGTCGAGAGGACTATTGAAAATCTTGCTTCCCTGGCTCAGCTGGACAAGCTGGTCTCGCCCTCACAGGTCGAATTTCTCTCAAAGGGGGCCAAATGTTTTGAGCATGCCGGCGTCGAGCCTGTGCATGACTTCGCCAGCCTTTGAGCGACGAGAATAGTCACGGTAGGTGTTGCTATTTCCTCGCGTCCAATTGAGTGAGATATAGATACTGGCATCGTCTTCACTCATTCGGTTTGTCAGATGAAAACAATTTTATCCCCGACCTGGTACGAGTACATTGTCCGTTACATTTAGCATCACACTATGACATACGATAGATGTTGCACCCCCCAGATAGCATTTTCCTGGTGACGGTCGTTGTGAACGCACTAAACATGAAACACGTCGCCGCTATGATCATTTAGTCCTCTTCGACCTTGATCTTCTTTCTTTCCCCTGCTCG
This sequence comes from Tylopilus plumbeoviolaceoides, assembly GCA_003316375.1. NCBI lineage: Eukaryota > Fungi > Basidiomycota > Agaricomycetes > Boletales > Boletaceae > Tylopilus > Tylopilus plumbeoviolaceoides. The sequence goes on from QFES01007347.1 coordinate 14,172, forward strand.
CGCATTTGAGACCACAAAGCAACAGAACAATCAATGAAAATGCAAAGACGTACTCAGAGATGTGGTCACGCCATCCTCGTACTCTCTTTTGATGGCGACTGTTGACGATGCCGATACGTCATCCGAACATACACTGGTTTCAGACATAAAAACTTACTGTGCGTGCCAGCAATGGGCATAGGTCGAGTGTTGCTGGATGACGGCAATGATGACACTGTGGAACTCTTGCCCTGAAGCAGGGCGTTTATTTCGGCTTCGAGCTCTGCTGTGGGTTGATATCCCAAACTTGCTGGGGCCTGGGCCTGGGCCACTAAGAACGTCTCGAGAGGTCAACGGGGGAGGACGAACAGAGGATAAAATTTTGGAAGACGCACCAGTGCTGCATCTTCTACGTTCATGAACCGGTGGGTAAGTGGATGAAGTCGAGTTCTCCGCCTGACGAAGGGAACTGAAAGCATCGACGAGTCCTTGGGACGGTTGGTATCCTGTAAAACGCAGTCAGAAACTATCGCAGGCCAATCACAAATGGACAATCGACGTACGAGAATCAGGCCTAGCGGAGAGGTTGTTTCGACCGTTGTCCTCTACCTTTACCCTAACCTCGGGAATTTCCACTTTGATCGAAAGGTGGAGAGCTGGTTTGACATCCGCTTCTTCCGGGTCCTCTCCTTTGAAATTGGGTGCGCGGAGTATGTTGAGGGCATCTTCCTCTAAGTGACAAGGTAAGACCAAGCCTCGAGACAAAGATGAAAGATAGACCAACCCAACTCGTAGGGATCCAGCTTCTTGATAAATGTGGGTGATTGTGGTCGAGCTTGGGATGAGGGTGCTTCCCCGTCTCGACTTTCAGACTGATTGAGGAACTGTGCATGAGATGGGTGTTGTGAGGGTGGCTCGTAAGGTTTGAAGAGATTGATGGACTAGTATTGTGGACAACATGACGACATGCTTAGAAAGGTGAAAAGTTGCTCACCCCCAATTCTCCTTCCACGGGTTGTTCTCCGGATTTCGGGTGGTCCACTTTTGGTGGAAGCGCTGGGGATGTAATTAATCTCAATAGGGGTGGCGGAGCTGGCAACTTCTGATCCTGGCCAATACTACGCCCATTGTCGGGGATCTGAGGCAGCGTTCTCGGACGCGGGATTGGCTGAACGAAACTGGTAAGGGTGGATGGAGGAGAAATCCAAGATGGCTTTGGGTATGGTGAATGGGCAGGTACTTCGTTGAGGGGGATTGGATCTGGAAAGCTTTCTGTCCAATTATCTGAAGGGATGGCAAAGTCAGTACACCATGCGTACCGGTCGGATCCCACCACCAGCCAGAGCGTACAAGTATAGGACGAAGAACGAAATGAAAATATGAGAGAATGAATACACTTACGATTTGCAGGGTCCCCGTTGTTTGTCCAGTTATAGCGAAAGACGCAAGTTGACTGATTGGGATCCTGGTAGCGTCTTGAAAAATCCTTCCAGCGGTGCTCACCCAAGAGAGGGATGACGTTTGTATCCTCGGGAAATTGTAGGATAATCTCGTTTCGCTGCAAGGTTATCATGTCACACCAGCACCCAACGTTCGGCGTCGACACTTACTGTACCCATGCTATAGATGCATTCCACCGTTGGTGCATGTCTTGCACCTGGTTCCGAATGCTGAAGGGCAAACCGCGCCCAGGCAGCCACGCGATTGAAGTCCAGTTGGCCACGCTCGCGCGGATTGTTGGTATGCATTCCCCACGGATTCGTGACAACCACATAGACCTCGTCGGGGACGTCTGTGTACGGAGGACCGCTCTTGGATCGTTTTGGCATCACTGGTGAGTGGCACGAAGAATACGTCGATCATCGTGCAACGAGGTCGAGAACTTGAAGACCTTATGATCGGAAGAATTGTCGGAGACCGGATCCACCGCTTTGACGAACAATGACAACGTCGACAAAGTAACGATTCTTGTCTTTTTCTTTGTGCCGTTTTAGAAACTAACTGACATCCAGACCGTCCTCGAACTGGCTTTCTTTGCAAAAAGTGAGCGTTGTCGAGTATTAGCTCGCTAGAGAGTCACGTATCAGGTCAGAGCTTGGTTCGCACCGCACACCCACGAAAACGACGCAAGATCGATCACGGCGAGTCGAGCACCCCTCTCTCCGACAAAGTTTTGTCTCTCCGATACAAACTACACGAACCAGACATCGACAACGAAGACGTCGACTTGGAGACCACCGAGGTAAAGAATGGTGAATCCATCGCAGCATTACGGAGAATGGTGCTGGGATTGTCAGAGTACAAGGCTTCCCAGACCTCGTGAGCCCTATGCATTCGCTCTCTCTCGGACTCATCCTCTCGTCCTATTCCAGCCTCGGAAAATACCTCGCGCTTGATTGCGAAATGGTCGGCGTCGGCATCGAAGGCAGCGAGTCTTCCCTGGCACGGGTCAGCATCGTAAACTATACGGGCGCGATCATCCTCGATGTCTTCGTACGGCAACGAGAGAAAGTGGTTGACTATCGGACTAAGTGGAGCGGTGTCCGAAGCACCGATCTGACTGGTTCAGGTACGTCCTTCAATGATGGCCCCCTCACAAAGCACGCCCTGCCTGACTGTTCGTTCACAGCCAAGGGATTCAAAGAAGTCCAGCAAACAGTAGCAGAGCTGATGAAGGACCGAGTGCTCATTGGTCATGCAATACACAACGATCTTAAGGTGCGTGCATTGCGTACACAGGGTCAGGACCTACAATAACGCACATGCACACACGCAGGCGCTCCTGCTCTCACATCCATTCCCCCAGGTTCGCGATACCCAATCTTTAGCATATAAACACCGTGTTGTCAAATCTCGTCGCCCCGCGCTACGCGTCCTCGTAAAGCAAGAGCTTGGCATCAGCATCCAGGGCGGTGAGCATAGCAGTGTGAGCCATCTATTTGCTTCCTTGTAGTTTGGTGTATGGCTAAGCTGCAAACAAACAGGTGACGGACGCACGTGCGACGATGGCACTCTTTCGGCTTTACAAAAAGCAGTTTGAGAGCGGATTCAGACCGCTCCGCACTTTTATCCGTCTGCAACCGAAAGACGGGGCTGACGACGATCCTGCAAATAAAGCCAGAAATGTTGCACATAGCCAACCATCATCGTCATCTTGCCACTTCTCGACACGGAGCAGGAAACGAAACATTTCAGAACTGCCCGAGTCCGATGCTGATATTGCAGTTGAGGTGGCACAAACACCGAGCTCATCGATACCAGCACACGCATCTCCACCGGATCCACTCCATCGTCAGTCATCCACACAGGATACATCGATCTTACATAAACCCCGCAAACAAAATAAATCGCTACCATCCTCGGCACATCGAAAAGGGACCTCGTCGAGGATATCAGTTGCAACTGGGAAGACCGGGGGAGTAAAGGAAGCACGCAGGAAAAACATGCCCGGTGGGGCCACCCTTGTTGGAAGTAGCTCGAAAAGTGGGAGCAAGACGGGAAAGGGTGGGGGAAAGTGGTGGAAAAGCCTAGGAGGGAGTAAAAAGGGCAGCATCAAACTTGGATAGCAACTTTGTGACGGATGCTACTCGAGCAACCCGGAGAGGCGTGGGTTCTCAATGTCTGTGGTCTTTATTGAATTGGTTCGTCTCCAGGCCGTGCCTTATTTATTGCGTTTAATGCGTATGCCGCACTCCAACTGCCTTGTATGCGTACTGGGTTTTTGGGCAAGTCCATTACGATTGATTATGCATGCATTCTTTAGTGTACGCTCCGCGTGACTATCAATCCATGTAACAGATGTTACGGTGGTGTCTGAACGGTAGTCATAGGAAGAAAGAAGCACCAACTAAAAACAACTCATTATACAGCGATCGAGTAGAGGTTCTACGAGATCTCTATCAAAACAGAATTCAGCCCACCTGCGCGTTGATCGCTTGTTCCGAGAGGACATAATGCACACCCGAGTATCCACTGCGTTGACGGACTATGGCACAGCGGGGCGCGAGCGGAGCCATAGTGCAGAGTCTTCGGACAAGTGACCTAGTAAGCAAGCGACGCTCCTTGCTCCCGTGCCCTTGTCGCTTGTCTTCCCCGCAGCGCGCCCACCCACTACACCCTGCCTCCATTCCTCATTCCGGCTTATCGCAGCTCACCCCTGGGGTCCGGACTCGGAGCGCGCGAGCCCGACTGCTGGGCATACACGCCTGCAAGGTGTTCCCATCCACCCTCCAGTTCTACTTACCAGCCACGGCTGCCCACTACTGTTCGAGCGGCACCTACTACACAGCTTGCAACATCATACCAGGGTTGATTGCCTTTCCGAGGGTTGGGATTGGAAGTGATAATGATTGGCACGAAGGGATGTTGGGTGCTGAAACCGAGTTCAACCACTTCCCGGGAGGTAACGTGAGCAGTGGGTGAAACCGACGTGGATGTGCGGTGGCTTTAGTACTACAGCATCATGGTGCTGGCACGTACTAAACGCAGGCTGTAGTGTCCTCGTCTCCGGCGCGCGCAGCAAAGCTTAGCGTTCCTGTAAGACGCGGATGCAGATCGAGGCCTTGCTCCGGGACTGACAACATAAATTTTCTCGAAGTTCACGGAACGGGTGATGTCGGAGGCTCAGGCTGACGCTCTCACAACAGCAATATTTACTTAACTCCGTGCGGTTTGCAACTTCAATTGCAAGTCCTCGTTTGGCAAGTCTGTTGATGATCATTGCTGTTCAAGTTTCAAGAAGGTTTCGAGTGGCCGAAACCCAAGTGGCGTCCACTGCCTCATTTTTGTTCCGATCTTTCTGCAAACATCGTCGATCTCGAAACACTCGAGGCACTATATCGGATTACTCATTTGCCATTCCTCGGGATTCATATCCTCGCGCACAGACAGCGGGGCTTTTCCCCGTTACCTGTGTGCGCGACAAATCTGACCCCTCGCCATTTTGCCAAGACTGCTTTGCTCGTCTCCAAGTATACTCCTTGAAAGACTGCTTGATCATCTCTGTCTTGATTGTGCCGTTTCATCGGTGCGTACCTCGGTTTATCCAACGTAGTATGCCATGCTGAATAAGAATTTTGTATATAGGTTCAGCTAAAATTACTTAAGAGTGCGGTTCGCTTCTTGATATCTGTATCAAGCGTACAGCGGCGACCTTCCGCACAAAATGAACGCCCATTGGTAGGGATAGGTTGTTACATTATTTCACCAGCGTGGCATGCGACCCGATTCTCGGTGTCCTGGAAGGTATATAAGGCAGGTATGGCAGTTTCTCTACACCGACATCAAAGATGTCCCTCTCCATCCTCGCAATTTCGTCACTTTTGAGCTTTTCTGCGACTGCACTCTCAGACGCGTGCGTGCTAGGTCCCACCGGTACACTTCGTGTCGTGAACGGTTACGTTACGCCAGACGGGCACAACCGCTCGTGAGTGATATTGACGATGATGTTGCGCGTAATAACGTCTTACAATTCGTAGGGCGTCTCTCATCAATGGCGTATTTCCTGGACCATTGCTCCGAGGCAACAAGGTAAATCATGACAATGTCTACATCGACGTGCTCACCCCCTTTTTAGAGTGATGATTTCATGATTAATGTTCTCAATGAACTCACGGATGACACCATGCCTCTGAACACCAGCATCGTGAGCAAACACATTTGCATTGCACGAACCACCTCACAATGAATCTCCCAAAGCATTTCCACGGAATTTTCCAGCAAAGGTCCAACTGGGCCGACGGTGTCTCGTTAGTCACTCAGTGCCCAATTCGTCAGCAGAAAGCATTCCAGCACCTGTTCAACGTCGGCAACCAAACTGGGACCTACTGGTATCACTCGCATTACTCCACTCAGTACTGCGACGGAATTCGAGGACCACTCGTTATATATGACCCTGACGATCCTCTGACCGATATGTACGATGTCGATGATGGTCTGTTTCAAATTTCTTGTCCGCATCACATATGACTCAAACAGCCCAAACAGAGACCACCGTCATCACGCTCTCGGACTGGTAAATGTTCCATACCGGCGAGTCGCATTGAAATGTGTTTCTGATTTGGATTAGGTATCATGAGCCCTCACTACAGCTCGCGAAAATTTTCGGGGCGGTGAAAGCGAACTCCACGTTGATCAATGGCAAGGGTCGCTATTCCGGTGGACCGTCGTCCGACCTCGCGGTCGTCAATGTTACAGAAGGATTGCGCTATCGCTTCCGTGTTGTTTCTACCTCATGCGATCCTTCTTTCAACTTCACGATTGATGGGCACCGAATGACCATCATTGAGGTCGATGGGACGGAAATTGAGCCCGTAGAAGTCGACTCAATTCCTATCTACGCTGGTCAACGTTATTCCGTGGTTGTGGCCGCAAACAACACCGCCGGTAACTATTGGATTCGTGCTTTGAGCAGTGTTACTGGCGCCACGTTCGATGGCGGTCAAAATATGGCCATCCTGCGCTACGATGGTGCAGAAGATGAAGATCCCACGTCGGAACCTACATACAAACTCTCGTTCAGCGAGAGCGACCTGCATCCACTGGTCGATCCAGGCGCCCCTGGGACCCCCGAGATTGGCGAGGCAGATGTTAACCTTGTGCTCGCACCGGGTAGCACCTCAACGGGGCACTTTGCATTCAACAATGTGACCTTCATAAATCCCTCCGTGCCTGTGCTTCTTCAGATTCTCGGTGGCGCAAGACAAGCTTCGGAGCTGTTACCCAATGGAAGCGTCTACACGCTTCCGCCCAACAAGGTCATAGAAATTAGTTTCCCGAACGGCACCGCGGCCGCAGGTGGTCCCGTAAGTACCGTTTTTGCAGCCTGAGGACGTTGCTCCGTGTTAATTGATACGTTCTTTAGCATCCTATCCATCTTCACGGCGTGCGTAATTCATTTTACCTTGTTCGTCTACAACTAATTTTTTCCAGCACAATTTTGATGTCGTCAGGGTTGCGGGGAGCAGCACACCGAATTTCGTCAACCCTGTGCGGCGGGATGTCGTCTCAATTGGTGACAGCCCCACAGACAATGTGACCATCCGGTTTACCACGGATAACCCCGGCCCTTGGTTCCTTCATTGGTAAGCGGTTTCCTCCCTACAATAAAATTGAGCACAACCTCACGTATATGGACCTAGCCACATCGATTGGCACCTTAACCAGTACGCCAATTTCAATGGAAACCAACATAATCCAGGTTTAATGTCTTTATCTAGCGGATTTGCTGTCGTGATGGCAGAATCGCCCAATGAAACGTTCATTCAAGAATCGCCGCCAGGTACGTCCTCACATCCGCTATGCAAATTTAAACTGCAGAGATTGATGCCTCCACCACAGCTGATTGGGCTGCCCTGTGCGAGAATTAGATACTAGATACATGACTGCGTCGTAGCACGAATAAGTGCGACAGCCTTGACGATACACATCTGATACTATCCTTACGGCTCCTATGTATATGCGTTCCTTGTGCGAAAGCCCACGAGCATGGATCCTTGCAGGTAAAACACTGAACATGCGCTAATCGCCCTATGTGATCGATCTCGATCGTCGTGGCATTTCCGAACTTGCGCGGAGTGGGCTGTGGGATAGAATGCCATGACTGAACACCACGAGGAATCCGCATGGAGGGATCTCAATCATTGACCGTCCAGCGAGCTCGATCACACTGGCTCAGGTTGATCGATGGACTTGGCACATGTTGTGAAGTGGACCCGCAGGGACCTACTCGGCAACACAGCCGAAGATTCTATTTACCAATCAACAATTGAAGGATACGTACATAAATCTGGTGGGCGCAATTGTACAGGAACGAGAGAAGCCCATGGCATATGGCAGTTTGTTAGATGCATCCTCATGGCCAACAAAAGGGATAAATAGGTTGCGCCCACAGACCCTGCCCCACATCCTCTGCCCAGGTCAGCACGAATCCCTCAAGGTCACATCACAGATCCGGTGGGGTATCTCGAGCATCCAATGTTCCAACATACTGACTTCAGCTCGTTCAGGCAGCCATGAGCGCGCCTCTAGAAGATTTCTTTGCGCAATTCGCCAACCTTACCATAGGTTTCACATACAGCGAGGACAGCACTGCGCACAGAAACTTTGAACGTCTCCGACGGGTCTTTCAATGGGACAAGAACTCGACAGAGTTGCTGATCGCCCGCGAGGATTTCAGAGACGCCCTGGTGAAACAGTTCAATTTCATCTTCGGGACGGATAGCGACCTAGCAGCGTGGCAAAACTTGTGCTCGGTCATCGACATCACGCCCGTCCCTGATGATATCAATGAATGTCGACGAGTGAGTCCTTGTTTTATAGGGAACAGATTGGCAGAGATCAATGACGTGGGTGTCTGTAGCTTGTGCGAGATGCACACGTAAACATCGTCAACCTCCTCGAATCTGCGCGGACTGGACAGCCTGTGCGAAAATTTGCAACGCTCGAGGAGCTCAGAGCATACACGATGAAACCAGGCAGGATGTTCCCCAAGGAAAGTGCGTATGCGGGCGGGTTGTTGAAAGAGCTGTTGCGAGAGATTTTCAATCCATACCTTGGAAGGAGACGGAACGGGAGTGCAAAGCGAAAGAGGAGAAGAGCGCGCAGACAGACGGCTGCGATATAGTCCTGGGGATGAACTGAACCCTTTCGTACGTGTTGTATCATAGCCTGGCCTCACGAAATCATGTAGGAATGATGTCCGAGATCTCGGAAGGTGATTCTCCTTCAAGTCCTTTCATGAAAAAGCACAATTGCAAGCCCAGAAGAAGAAGAAAAATCCAGTCCGAGTCATAGGGCGGTCGTCTGGATGGAACCGTCAACCTAGGTTGTTCCGGCGAGTCTGGGACGTGACATTAGTGATCCGCAATGCCAGTACTTACCAGCCTGAAGCATACCGAGTCGAGTCCGACTCGGAGCCACCACTGGCAGCGACTTGGAGGCTCCGGACTCGTCGACGCGGACTCCAACGAGTCGGAGGAGATCCCTGAACTTGAAGGTGCGGCGCTTGCGCCGAGGTTCGGCTGATGCCGGCACAACCACAGTCACTGATCGCGTCCGAGTCTCCGACCTTCTGCCAGTGGCCGTGCAGATAAGCGGTTACATAAAGCAGACGTTTTTGCATATGCTCGCACTGGCACCAGACTTTCCAAGCTTACTATCACCACTAAAGCACGGCCTCTGCTATCTGACAACTCCAAGCATCCAATTGCCCAGGGGCTCATGCGGCACCGCCGAGAACCGGATAAATGCTTGTCGCATATCCAGCAAGTTCATGTTAGGGGCCGCCACCGGCGACAAGAACATCGTGTATAGCGGACACACCCTGGAAGCAGGACGTCAAAGGGTCGGTCATGATCCAAAGGAGACCATCACATTCGTCGTCTTTGCTTCGTGTGACCTCCCTTGGGCCTTTGAGTTACAGGATGGGTGAGTGATGTGGCACATTGTACAGGTCAGGGGTTGGCTGGTTGCTGTTCAGGCTATTCATCATGATTGGATCTGAGTCGCAGCATCTACGCCGAGCGTCCTCGTTAAGTCTATACACTCACGCTCACATTTGGGACGCTTCACAACTCACGCACTCCTTGTATCCACTCACCTGACCCGATGCAGCGTCGCACGGTTTGCGCTTTATCTGCATCCTATAACTTGAAGGTCCGACGACATGTACATCCCCGTTCGTCGTCTATCGGGACGCGTGAACGAATGTGGAGTGGAAGCGCACTTGCTGGAATGTTCCCGTTGGACCTGGCGACACGTCCAACGATACTTGTGTTGGTGTGTTTACATGCTGGGACCAAACGCCTTGGTTGACCATGCGATCTAAATCCGGCCGGACTCAGGTCCGCTATCTTCACGTCTATTCCCACTCAGGCTCGTGTGCCTCGTCCATCGTTACTCTCCTAGTTGCACGCAGCTCTTACGTATCAAGCCTAGCGCTCGATGCAGCACGCCGACTACTCTGAATGTTTGGATTACCTCGCCTGTGGTTCCGAATCGCCCAAAATTGAGGCATGTATCGTCTACGTGGTCGGGGCACAGCGCGCAGGCACGTTCATGCCATGCTTCCCACCGCCAGATTAAGATGGCACACGAGATATGTATATAATTCCCGCCTGTCATGCCTGCAACCCGGTTGCAATCTCGTCCTGCCAGGCGTACGTCGACATGCATGGTCTCGACACGGTCCTCGCGCTAGCCACCTGGCTTGCATCCTTGTTCTCGTTCGGCACCAAAGAGAACTTTGAGAAGGCTCATTTTTATAACCCAATATTTGGCGGCGGGTCTATGCTCGAGGACACCATGAACGGGTATGGTGAACCCTTGAACGTGAGTCTATCGCCGTATCAGTTAATGTCATGATCGTATCTTCCTGACTCGGACATTCGGGTTGGTAGGTCGTCATCTCGGGTAATAGCTCTCCAGACGTGTTGACGGACGACGGTATGGTCAACTATGCGCGTGCCATCGGATTGTACGTCTTTACTTATCCTTGCGTCACCGTTGACGCTTTCGGGCGACGTGCCAGCTCAACGTGAGCTCTTGCCTAGCTCGAAAGAGTGCCTCAACATTCATCTCGGGACGCCATTCCCGGCTAACCTGGGTGATGGCAACGGTTGGGTCAATCAGACAATCGAGCTGCGTCAGGACTATGGCAATGCAGACATCGGTACCTGTTTGGAGACTTTGATAGGAGGGAACCATTTCCGGCAAGTCCAAGATCAGATGCTGTTCGTCCGTGATGGCGGAAGGTTGACGTGAATGGGTTAGGGTGTTCCGCCAAAACGGGACTATAGGGAACAGTGGGGCGTTGTTTTTAGCGTGAGTCACTGCAGTCTTGTGTGTGCTCGGGAAGTGACGCGGGAGCCCTTGTCGGACCGTAGCGTGTCCGAGGAAGAGGTAAGCCGTTCACTGGGTCGTTTTGTTCCTGACGTTGGATGTCGTGTTGCCTAGCCCCTGACGGAACACCACAACATCGTGCCGGATGGGTACAACATTGGCCGGTGCGCTATAAATTCGTACGCTGTAATTCGACTGTTATTCACTCGGGTGGACACTGGTAGGGAGCTGCTGGTGGCAAATGCGATGGGCGTGACGAGCTACGGGGGCGTCAGCTATAGCACCCAAGCGCGGAACATCACGGGTTTGCTGGCGCCTGGTTCAAAGGGCGTCAATCACGGTGCGTACGAGCATCAATCGTGCCGATTTTTGCACTAACAGCGTTTTGCTTTGGCGTGTGTTTGGTAATGGGCAGGCATTGCACATGATGGGGTTGTGACGTTGTTGACGGTGACGATCCTTTGATGACCTTGTATTTGCATTTGGGCTAGACTCTTATTTATCTATGGACTGCTCGTCTTGATCCAACCAAGCAGTATAGAATAGGGCATGAGCGATATACTAGTGATAATTGATCAAACACAGATTACAACAGCCTGGGAATGTTGATAAAACTCCAATTAAACGAGTGACGCCGGTATCATGTCGATAAATAGTGACTACCGCTACAATGGGAATAATCATGAAAGCAAGGGCTGAGCAAGAGTATTGTTCCTCAGAGGATGACGCCAGCTGCCTCGCTAAGGAGGACGAGTAACCTGTCCTGTGTGCGCGCGTGAGGTGGGCAGTTGACAGCGAGGTGCGACTCGAGCGTACCTTGTCTTGTTCGGTATCTGCATACAAGAGCCAAGTACGGCCATCAACAAATTTGACGGCAAACGAGTGTGGGATGGCCTCCAGCTCCTCAAAACCATCGTACCATTCATTGAAGCTCTCAATGCGACCGTCCAAGTTGATGAGATCGACAGAGCGGGTCGTGTCCTAGTAGGCGTGTGAACATGTGCACCGTGACATGGCGATGCTGTCGCGCACTTACCCACTGATTTCTGCAGAGTGACACTTGCGAATGTGCCAGATCGAACATGAAATAACGCCGTTTCCACGTGAGATGAT
>QFES01007348.1:0-20857 GCA_003316375.1 Tylopilus plumbeoviolaceoides
ACGGATTCAAATCGCTAGCAGTTAGTCTGGTCAGTGACCAGACTAGCTAGCAGTATAGATTACAGTACTATGTATACGTCATTTTATTGTATTAGAACACCGAAGCAGAGAAAAGACAGGTGATGCGGACTAAATCAACGCGGTCAAAAGTTAAGAGTTACCACATACATACTATGTATATGAAACAGCAGCATAGATAAGGAGCGTGAAAGGGCCAGCTGGGTGGCATGACTGGAATGGATTACAACGTTCTAGGCTGCTGACTTGATCCGGGACCAAATGACAAAGGTGCGGATGGAGGCTCGTAGAGAGGCAACGGAATCGAGTCGTCGAGCTTCCGTTCGCCGTTCGAGTGAAAGAGCTGCGAGTACGCTGGAAGAGTTTGCGGACAAGGCAAGTTCTTCCGCACGTCTCCACATTCGTTCTCCAAGGTGGTCCTAGAGGGTGTCATCACTTTGGGTATGTCGACGAGCCTCATCGGAAGAGAAAAGTGGAGACGTTCGAGTATCGTCTCACTCGAATTGGCGATGTCATATTCGCATTGAATCACGACGTGCATGCGGTGCTCAACGCTGAAAAGCGGACTACTCTCAGTGAGCCGCCGCTTCTGAGTACCAGCCCAATCGCGCAAACAAGGCTCCGTAAAAAGAGGAATTTTGGTCTCCACCATGTACCAATTCTCGTCGGAAGGCAAATCCTTGCGCCGGGCGAAAATTCGGGCATCCCCTGAGATGACGTATCTACTCGATTCCGTGGGAGGAAGGATGGAGAATGATCGCTTTACACTTGATTTGAATGTCCCGAGAAAGCCGGTGTCGTAGAGGGTATGAATGGGGTGAGGGTTTCGCAATGGAACGTGAGGCGGTTGGTGACGTTGCAAGGGCATGGGGTACTGATCGATATCCACTGGCCTCGACTTATTCCTAGTCGGTTGATATTAGTCATTGCATGGCGAGCTTGGATGAAGCCCAACCTATACACTTCCACCTGTTCTACATCGATGGAAAATTCTGTTATTCTCAACCGCGCCCGCTCAGCGTCGTCCAAGTCTTTCCCACGAACCCGTAAGATAAAGGGGACCGAAGTTTCATTTGTTGCTGTAGCCCAAGGTATGCTGGCGACGACCTGGATCTTCTCCAATACATCTCCAGGGATAGTTCTTCGAGAGGATTCATCTGGATCGGCTGAACGACGTGCGTTCACAATATAAGGAGACATATGGAACGCGCTGGAGAGTCCAGGCTGGGGTTCGAAGAATCGCCGTAGAATAATCGGGTACCTAGGCGCATCGACTGTGCATATACGAGGACGGGCAGAGCCACACAGGTTCGCGAAGGAGAAAATGGAATGACCATGATTAGCATCGACAAATGTTGCAGTGGCGTAAAGAGCGTAGGAAGTTCCAGTGGCTTGCATCGACGCGTCCCCGAAGACCGAAGTAGTTGGCAGCCAACCGGGCACCAGGATGTCGAAAATAACGTTCCACTGGCAAGGTTTATCCGAGTCCTCGTGACCTTCGTTGGAGAGGTCTAGAGAGCCACTAGGAAAGAGTTCGCGTGTAATTGAACAAAGACGGACAGAAGCATATCCGGTCCCAGGAGTGAGTGTTTCCGACTGTCCATCAAACGTGACGGTCAAGGACTGCAGCAGAATATGGGTAGTCGATCTTTGTCGGGCGAAAAGCGAAGGGGGGGAGGTCAAGGAGACGGAAACACGACCCGAAAGCGAGAACATCGATCTAATCCAGTACGGTGAGGCGGACGACACTAGACAATGAAGCAGACCCTCTTACGAAGAATCCGCATCTCCCCACAAGTCTAGGGTTTCTGAAAATGGTTGTATGCTTAGTGCGAGGGACATCTGGGTGAGTCAAGGAGCGAAGTCTCGTCAAGTAGAGGGGAGATGGTTTAGCTGGTGGCATCTTGTGCACTGTAACTCGTTATATATGGACACATGCCACTCGGTTACCTGGACAGGGGGAACAAAGGTAGCCAGCCCAGAGAGGTGTCATTGGGCGGAATTGAATTACGTCTGGCAGGGCTCTTGCATAGTCCCCGCTCCGTGACACTATTCGGAAATTCGGTCGACAGAGGCATTCTGGGATTGAATCCCGATGGTCCCATTGTTTCAAACTGACGGGTTGCCTTTGTGGGAGCACAAAGGGATCGGGAACGTGGTCGTGGTAGGAGAACAATGGAGAACTCGCTTGACAGCGCGGGACCTGGCCCATTGTTCCCCCTTTATGGATCAACCATTTATGCGATAGTCTAGTTGCAGTGCAGGACTGACATTCGTATCGTCGTAGTAGTAGCTACATCCTGAGTCAGGATGTAGCTCTGCTATGCAAATACCTTGGACACCGCCAACACGTCCTCGTCATTTCGGCGGAGTGCCTTTCTCCGTGCATGGTCCTCTTGAGCATCCTTCCGCTTGCCGTACCTGTCCCCCTTGCTTTGCTTAACCAGCCTCCTGGTTGCCGTTGGTGTGATGAATTCTGCAACGTTGACACTCGGATCAGAATCGGCATCAAAACTCCGAGTAGTATAGCGTCGAACCTGGATTAGAGTAAACAGTGGTCCCGCCAAAAGCACCCTCAAAGATCCGAATGGGCGTTAATACGAATCGAGGACCAATCTCGACTAACGACGTGGTCGGGGGACCGTTGGGTTGTTGGGGATCTTTCTCGAATATCTAATGCGCAAGGCGTTTAGAGACCGGAAAAGGGGGGATGAGTCAGTGCACGAAATTCACCTGAAAGTTTCTGAACCAGATCTTGTTGTCAAGTATGGAGAACGTTAGAACGTGGTCGATAAACGGTTTCGCCCTTCGGGCCAAAGGAGGAACGCCGAAGATCTGGTAAATAAACATCCGGTTGGGTGGGTCACCGAACTAAATCAAATCGCGCACATGCGTGAAGATCTCTTTTGTCAGCTTGCCCCACTCATTCTCGTCAAACGCCTTGTCGAAACTGAGTATACCCCGACTCCCTTTGAGGCAGTTGCCGGTCATTTTTAGTTCGTCCATTGTGTGCACGTTCTGTGCGTGTAGTTTAATGCTGGGTCCATTGGGAGTCTTCGCTGCCCACATATAGAGATCCTCGTGCCTCCGCGCCTCAAAGTACAGCGCATTGTTGCAGTTGTTGAGGTCTGCCAGCTCGGGGAGGAGGTGCAACTGGGATTTCGAATCCAACTTGGATTCTGCAAAGAAGGCGTGATGCGAAACGCTGCTCGAGATGAGCACGACGACGAACCCTTCTTAGTGTGAGGCAAGAGAGCCTCCAGGTCACTCATGAGATGCCGCATCCTCTGGGTAACACCACGAGACGAGAGGAGCAGGACGCGCTGCTTGTTCCGCTTTTTTGGCTGGACTGGTGCTTCGTCGTCGACGTCCATTTCATCGGCCTTGCGTTTGAGTTTTCCTTTCGATTCTGCTTTGGCAGCATTGGCTTTTTGTGTTCTCAGTACGGACGACATGTCAGAAAGTAATGATTTCAGATCAAGGATCAAAAAAAGTCAAAGAATAAAATATTACGTAAACACTTCAAGCAACGAAACACCTTCGTCTTTACGGGTTACAAGACATGGTCCCGAAGAAAACGACCTCATCAACTACCAACAAACACCGGATCGATAAAAAAAAAAGGGGGGGGGGAATCAAAGGTGAGCTCAAGAGGAGGACGACGAAGTTGAAGCCCGAAGCTGCTTTTGTTTCTCTTGTTCCAATCGCTATTTCAAAAGCTGTCAACAAGATGACAGGTGGACGAGGAGAAACACATACGTGATACAATAGCTGAACCGCCATTTGTATATTGGTGGGTTGCCCAGTGATCACTACCAGCCTTTCACCTTCCGAACCAGAAGATGGAGCGCCGTTTATGCCAGCACCAGGTTCCATAATTTTGATCTGGCTGGCGCTCATATGTCGTATCTCGTTGATTTTACTCCCACCCTTGCCGATGATGCATCCTACAAGATCGTTTGGAATATAGATCTGTTGCGTCTGTAATTGCTGCGGAGGGTTGTGGGTTGGAGCATATGGTTGATGCGACGAGTAACCCGGGACATAGGATGACCCAGTGTACGGTGGACGTCGAGAGTAGCTCGAAGGTCGGTAGCTCGAATGACTGGAGGACGAGGATGGCATACGCTCTTGCGCCTCGATAAGTATATTGCCGATATAGTACGTCGCAATGTGGATGGCATCCGCAACCCCTGCCACGCTCAGGACACGCTGTAATTTGGATCATATATCAGATTTCAGACCAAAGCTTCTTTGGTGCGTGATACGTACTTCCGTAGAGCCAGGCAGCATTCCCTCGCTCGCGTTCAACCGGGCACCGCTGGCGTCTTGGATTTCCTTGATCTTGGAGCCTTGCTTGCCTATCACCGAACCCATGCGGGAGTTGGGAATCATGAACTTGATGGTGACTGCGCGACTTCCCGGGACCGAAGGGACATCAAAAGGTTCATCATTGATCCTCCGCACAATAAGGCCAAAGGCCTGACGATGATGCCACGTGAAAGCGAGGAGGGAAGAAATGATCGAATACTTGCCTTGGACACCGCATCAAGGGGGCCGCTGACGTTGAGGATTCTCTCTGGGTTTCCGGGGATGCTTTCTGAGACCATGACGCGTGCACCGCTCTTGTCGCGAATCTCGTTGACATGCGAACCACCCTTGCCGATGATGATTGAGGCGTCTTGTGTGACGATCAAGCAACGCATATGGATCATCGCTGAAGGTGGAGGAGGAGCGGTGGAAGATGAAGGGGCTGCGGAGGTTGTAGCATGTGACCTACTAGCTTCGTCTGACCTTGCGCGGGAATCTCCACTCTTGTTGTCTGAAGACGAGTGTTTAGGTGAGGGAGTGGACGCCGTCGTATCCGCTACTGATGCAGGGCCTTCTGCCATATTGACATCATGGGTCATAGATGGGTGAGAGAGAAGGCCGGAATCGTGGGTTCTCTGAGCTCGAGAGTCATCCGGGGATGCCGTAGCGCCTGTGTTTGCGCGCTTGTGATGTTTTTTCTCGTCCGAGTCTGAAGGAGAACGGGAACGCTTGCGATTATAATCAACTTCTGCCATGACGAATTTAGCCAAAAAAACAAGAATGAGATGTGGATTTGGGGATGAGAGCTTGAGAGTGATGATGATATGGAAGATGGTTGTACTGAGGAGTCGGAGGGGCGGATTTCTGAGGGGGAAGGGGGGGAGGAAGTGAGGAAATGGTGGATTCGAGCAGGGTGATCGCCAATGGAGAACGGAAAAAACATACCTTTACAGAAAAAAAGACCAGAGTACAGGGGGACGAGGAAAGGACAAGGGCGAGGGTTCTGAGCTAGCTACACAAACATGTCACAATACGACGACACAGCCTCGACAAACTGGTCCCAACGTCTCTCCCATGCCCTCAGCGCTCTGGCCTTGTCCGCTTCTTCCAGCATAGAGTACTGCGCACGACGGGTCAGCCGTAGGTCACCACATGGGAACATTAGAGTACCGTAACACTGTCCCGCGCAATCCGTCCGAGCGTAATCAGACCGGTCACTTCCGACGCTACCAAAACCTATGATCGACGTCAACGCCCACACGCTCAGCGTCCCCCTGGAGACGCTCACTTGGTAGAAATCAAAGGACAGCCCCATGTTGTTGAAAATTGCTGGATCATCTGACGCCAGTACGACCGGTACTCCTTGGCTCATCAGCGCCGGAAGCGGATGTGTAGCCATCGACGATGTCAGCCGCTACGCGGTTCAGTCACCGCAGCCGACCCCAGCGAGGATCACCCACCAAAACCTCGTTCCTGGAGCGTCTATTCAGTCATCGTCAACTGGACACGGGAACCTCCTTACGAAATAGGGCACACCTCCACCGCAATTTTCTGTTCGCGGCACATCGTCATCAACCTCGGGTGCTTCACCAGAGAAAAGCTATAACAACAGTCATCTCTTGCACATGGTCAGTGCACACAAAATTTACCCGTGTCCGATGCGCTTCGTTCCGAGCAAGAGGGCATCATACAGGTTCATGTCTGCCATGGTTCCGTCTCCGAGTGTCTCCCCAGCGTGGAACAGGAAAGGTATTTCTATATGTTCCTGTTTCTGGTGCTCGATAAATCGAAGAAGCGACTCTGCATAATCTATAAGCGGTTTGTGGATGTCTTCGTGCCCCACGAGATCGAACCCTGTGGAACACTTGCGTCAGTCTGCATGCACCAGATGCCAAGACGCTTGAGACTCGTCACCTGCAATGAGATGTGGAAATTCTCGCTTGAACTCCATGCAGCGCCTCAATTCGAAATCCATTTGCTCGCAAGATATGGTCCTCAAAACCGTATAGATGATCTACCGCGCATGTTGATTAGCTCCCGGTTGTAAGCTCGTTTTTCGATTTACCTTGAAGCCGACAAAGTCGTCTTCTCGCCCTTGCGACTTCAGCTCCATCTGAATATCCTTCACCAAGCAATCAACGAGCGGGAACATTTCGCGGATAGGGAGCTTAGTTTTCCCATCATCGGCAACAAAGTAGCTTTGAACAAGCGAGACGTTCAATGGATCAATTTCGCCTAGGACAATGCACACCGCTTACTCGACTGTAAAGTTGTAACGTGATTCTATATATGAGATGCCATCTGCGATCGATGACATAATGAATTCCCGGAGGTAAGCCTTCTGGATGGGCATATATCTGATGATAGGCTAGACGGTTGTAAGTGCTTGACAGTCTTAGGCCAGGTCAACACTCACGTCGATCACAGAAAATGTGCTCGAAAATTTCTGCCAAATCTGCGTAGTACGGTCCAGTGGTTGGGCTTGTTTACACGTTCGGAGTAAGGTCTCACCTTGATCGGGGTGTTGTGCGTCCCGTACGCTTCGCTCGGGTTGACCACGAAAGCACTGATGATCCATTTATCGAAGCCTTCGGGGCCACCAAGGGAGGGATCGAATGTTTCCTGAGCGGTCCGAATGTCTACCCATGTATTTGAAACGTAGGCCGCATCAGTAATCCCGCAGCTATGTGTGTACTGTTCTCGTGGAATGGGTCTGATATCAGGTAACGTCACCGCGATCGTCGAACTATCGATCACGTTCGGTACCCGAATATGCATGGCAGGCTGTTCAAGGGCAAGCTTCAGCAAGAAACCAGCTTCGACCGTCGCATATTGATGAACATGCAGCAGCGCGCCCTTTGGCATCTAGGATAGCAGAATAGTTCACTGAAAGGCAACGCAGATATTCCAGGAGAATATGACTCACCGCGCGAAGGATCTCGAAGAGCTTACTCTTCACTATAATCTTCCTTCCTGCAAAGAGCATGTTACATACCCGTGTGCAACACATCGAGCTGTACACACCTGTCAAGAACTCCATGCCAGGGAATGGATGGGGGACATCATCATGCTCAGCTCCCCATAGCATCTCGGCCTCCTTGCTGCGGATGGCTCGCACCACTTGGTCTGCTTGAAGCTCTGTAGATGAAATATGTCTCGCGCTGTCATGATCAGTTCTGAGAGCGCGATCCTCGTTGATCAGGTTAGTACGATCCCGTAGATACCTATCGAAAGCTGGGCTAGACATCGTGGTTGTTCACAGGATCCAAATGTGGCTAACAAGACTCATACCGCACTGCATGGGTACGTCATCCGTTGTTAGGACATCGCAATTGTTTGCAAATTGATCCAAGGATGCTGTAAATTTCCCGTTGATCGAGAAATGGTACAAGTCGCTGTGATATGATAGACCCGTGGTTAGTTTCTGCCTGAAGCCACCAATTCCTTAATGAACGCCTCCCAACGTATCTCCCATGCTTCCGCGAGTCGTCCTTTCTCGGCTTCCCCAAGCATGGAATGCTAATCAATAAATTTAGTGACCCATTCAAGAATTATAGCGTGGAGAAACCCAAACCTTGATGCTATCACGAGCGAGATGGCCAAGCATCAAAAGGCCAGTCACCTCGCTGGCGACAAGGACCTACGCACAATCTGTATCATCAGCCAACGGAGACAAACATCACGCTTACCTGATAAAAGTCAAAGGAGAGGCCCATATTCTGAAACATCGCAGGATCATCGGAATTGAGTGCTACCGGAACGCCATGATTCAACAGTACAGGCAATGGATGCATAGGCATAGAAGCAGTAAGACGCTGTTTCCGGCGTGGTAAGTCACGAACGGTGAAACGAAATCATAATCATTACGAGTATCTCATTCCTGATGACAGGGATCAGAATAATGAACTTTAGAACGAGTCATGACTCACGAAATAGGGCAGATCTCCAAAGCTATCCCTCTTTCTCTGCATATCTGCATCAATTTAGGATGCTTCACCAAAGAGAATCTACAGTGTTCATCAATAAACCGACGGGGACACAAATGGTTTGTCAGGTGGTACCCATGCCCTATTCGCTTCGTCCCAAGAAGGATTGCATCGTAAAGGTTATCGTCAGCACGCGTGCCGTCGCCACATGTTTCTCCGGCGTGGAAAATGAAAGGAATGTCGACGCCCACTTCCTTCTGTCGCTGTTTGAAGATCATAAATTGGCCCAAGTATTGACGTAAAGGGTGAAGGATATTCTCATCTCCAACGAGGTCAAAACCTAGGTATGGCGGAAGCGCATGCAGTGTATCTGCCACGAAACAAACTGAAGATTCGCACCAATAATCAATTCAGGAAACATCTGTTTCATCTGTATGCAATCCTCCAAGTGATCTCTCAGCGCATCACTGTCACAATCTCGGATGACCGAGTAGATTATCTGAGTGAGTTATAAGATAAGTTGTGAGCACCGCTTGGAGAGGAGGTCAAAACCTTTGCACCAAAGAAATCGGGGTGTTCCTTCTTAAACTGATTGACCACCATGTTGAATGCCCTGAGCCAGTCGACATGTGGGATGTTCTCCTCTCCGTCTGCACCAACCATGAATCTAAGGAACGGCTGCAGTAAGAAAAACTCGTCGTGACAAAGTAATATTACTCACTTGGGACTGAAATTGATCCGTGCCTCGACATAGGATATCCCATCCTCATAACTCTCTTGAAGAAAGCGTCGGATATACTCTCCCCATATGGGAAAATAATAGACGAGGTTCTAGAGTCAATTGCTTACACGTCAACACGCGTCGAGGATACGAAAGACAAACATGAGTGAGACTCGCAGCAGAGCGAAATACATCCCAGATCTGATCAGAGTAAGCGTGATGTGCCAAGATTACTTGTGTATACGGTCTCGCCTTGATGTTGTTATTATGGGTGATGTATGCATCGCTTGGGTTGATTGACAGCTTGCTGATTAGCCACCGATCAAATCCATCGGGCCCTCCCAAGGTGGCGTCGAATCTCTCGCGTGCCCTCGCGAGAGGTACCCAGGCATCAGGACGATAGGCTGGATCTGTAAGTGACATTACGTGGGTATTCTGGTTAATGGTCATTGGTCTCAAGCTTGGCTGGATCGACGTCATATTGGACGAGGTAACGCATTCCGAAGAGGAAATATGAATGGCAGGGTGGCGCAATGCGATTTCGAGTAGAGTCTTTGCCCCAACAGTCAAATCCAGGTGAGCGTGAAGCAGGGCCCCCTTTGGCATCTACATGGACGCTAAAAGATTCAGTGTTCGGATCGGGCTGATTGGCGGGTGAGAACAACCTTGGAAATGATACGAAAGAGCCTTGTCTTCTGGATGATACTCTTGCCTGGCACTCTGTCAGCCCACGGACAGGGATCGTGCAGCGTACCAACCAGTGAGGAACTCCATCCCAGGAAACGGATGTGGGACCTCGTCCTGCTGCACGCTCCAGACTGACGCAGCCTCGTCGGCGCGAACACGGCGGACAATCTGGTCAGCTTCTGTCTCCAAGATATTGCTGGGTCGGATATGATCCAGACGGAGCGCTCTGTCTGTCTTAATCAGCGCGTCGCGTTCAGCCTCGTAGTCTTGGAGAAAGGACATTAACCTGCACGTGACCTCGTTCAACGAAAGACGCGACGGTCAGTCATGTCGAGTTCGGAAGACGAAATGAGTGAGGACGTTTCCTCCGCTACACAAGGCGAGACGTTCATCTAAAACAGCCGCACCGCAGACAACTGGTCGGAACAACGTCCAGACAGCGCCCAGGCCCACAAGAAAACAAAACCAGCCTCACCACCCCAGGAAAAGCCGAAGCGCGTGCCTATGGAGTCTGAGGACGACAATGACGACGCTGCGGGTGCAAAACCAGGGCCAAAAGCCAGATCTCGTTCCAAGACATTAACGTCCGCCACTAGCCAGCGAGATCAGAAAGGTCAAGAAAAGGCAACGAGCTCAAAACAAACCAACAAGAAACACCCAGCTCCCGATGACGCAATGGAAGTAGATGACAGAGAGGGCGAAGTCAACGTACCGACAACCTCTCGCTCCACTACAACAAGTAATAACCCTTCCTCTGACGCGAAATACCGAACGGAGTTGGACCGATGGAAACAGAAAGCCAAAGACGTACGCCTTCTAGAACCTCCGCTGTTCACAACTTGATAGTATAGACTACAGCTCGAGTCTCAACGAGACAATTTATCGAAACAACTGGAAGCACTCTTCCATGTACGCCACACCGATCCAGAGCAGGCCCTCGAGCAACTACAAATTCAATACGACGAGCGCGCTAAAAGTATGCTAGGATCTAATATCCTGGCGCACCTAATGACCGGCCGTAGCACAGGATGCTCTCATCAAGGAACTGACGTCTCAGTTGGCGCGCGCTGAGCCACTCTCTCGCACAGGCCAGGCGGTGGCACTCCATTTTCTAACAAGAGAAGCAGCCGACCAAGAAAAACACGCTGCAGAACAAGACACACAACGCCTCCGAGAAGTTATCAAGGCAAAGGATAGTGTGATTGACGAGAAAAACAAACTTATCGCTGAACTAGAACAACAAGGTCAGCACATTCACATCCTTGCTCGTTCCAACACCTACTCCGAGATACCACGATAGTTCAGGACGCCACTCGCGAGCGTGATGCTGAAATCGAGAGATCAAAGGAACTCCTTGCTCGCGCTGCACCCAAAGGCACCCCGAACTCGCGTCCACATACTACGCGACCGTTCGGCATGGATGACCCAAAAATGTCCGAGGTCATCAAGTTCTACGAAGACATGTCGAACCTTTTGGTCACGAGCGTCAAGTTTGAACGCCCACCAGATTCGGAGGAGCCTGAAGTCATATTTTACTGCATATACACCTTCTACGAAATGACACGTCGAGCCGACGACATTGAAGGCGAACGCATAGGTGAAAAAAGTTGGTTTTTCGAGCTTCCTGTGTTGGGCTATTGCTCATCATTGTGACACCAACGATAGGTATTGTCTTTACCATGCGCGTGTTCAACGGGTTCGGAGGTCCAAATGGCGAACCTGCGTCTGAAGATGACTTTATACATCGCCGGATCAAATACACTCCGTTGCATCTCGACAAAGAACCGGAGGCCTTTGTCAATGGGTTGGAATACATGGGAGATTCATTCACGTTTCCTTGTGCACAACAAGGATTATTCCTCAACTCGCTTCGCGAGAAGATAAGAGACGCCACTCATGAGGCATCGGAATCTGGATCCGACATGGAGCCCGGCGGCTCGTAGCGTACATCACTGTCGAATTTTCATACCCTCTTCTTTGTACTGACTAGCGCTCCAGACTTCAATAGCATTCTGATCCCCAGCATCGAGTGCGTTTTTCAGAGACAGTTCCACATATCCAGCTTCACACTCCAAGCCTCCAAGGTTGGCTCCAGCACCCACAAGGACGTCCACAATGTCCTTGTGTCCTTGGCGAGCTGCCTGATAAGTTGAGCATGGTCCAGGTGATCAGCGGAACACAAGCTGCAACGAAGAATGCACTGACATAATACAAGGCCGTGTGTCCAAGAGCGTCTCTCAGATGTACGAGGGCGCCAGATTGTAGCAACCAAGTGACAATGGCATTGTTTCCGTGAAGAGCGGCAACGTGGAGAGGAGAACGACCGAAACCAGCTTCAAGACAATTCACAACACCTCCTGGGATAGAGGTTATGGTCGTGTCCTCCACCTCCCATGAAGCCTCCGTAGCCAAGCAAAATTTCAAGCCCTCTGCGTCATCACAGGCTGCAGCGAGGTGCATGAGCAAGGGAAGGAGGGCTGCTTCTGTTGACGACGTCTCGCTGGCAGTGCCAGACCATGACGCGGCAGCGTCCTGAGCATTGTTTCCTACGGACGGAGAGAATGTGATCTTTGGTGGTCCTTGGTGCGCCGAACCTGAGTTCGAGACTCGTACAAATTGCGTCAAAAGCCCTTGAACACTTGGCAGGTTGGGCGCAGCCGTTGGTGGTCGGGTGGGTGGCGGAGGAGTTGAACGGGTAAGTTCACCACGCAGTGGCATGCTAATTAGTTGCCTGACCTCACTGACACTGAGTTCGGGTTTGGATAAGAGGTATGCGAGTTTAGCGAGGGCGCACTATCAACTGAGTTCTCAGCTTCGCGACACGGGTACAAGTTTAGTCGCCTTGCCTCTGGTGTCATATCACCACCCGGTACAACGCCGACCTTCTGGAGGGTTCTGCCAGTCTCATACGCATCAGAGACAGAACCCTTCAAACACTGCGTTATCGCAACAACAACAATTCCCGAGTCGCATGCCTGCTTGAGGGCTGCCATCAGGTCAGATCTCTGCGGCGCATTCCCAGCCCCAAAGGTCTCGAGTACAATACCACGAGTCGGGGGAGCTAGGAACGCTTGAACGGTGGCAACATTCATACCCGGAAACAGGCGAAGAGTCGCTGCAATAAGATGGGGGATCAAAACCGGTGTTAGTAGCGCACAAAACGAGGTATTGACCAACGTGGGGACTCATTTCTGCGAAAGCAGATGACGATCAGTGAGGCTCATGGAGATAATTGACCGATCAACTTTTATGAGCTCTGAAACGACGCAGGTTTGTTTGCCTCAATACTTCATTCCAGTTCACTACGATATCAATTCCAACTATTAGAAGGCAGAATCAATGGAAAGCACACAATCGTGAAATATATAACGGACCATTAACCAGGGGAGGAAAATTTGGACTGTGAAAGGCATTTAGATCGTAGGATGATATTTTTGAGACTCGATTCCCGCGAAACAGGGTGTGGTTGAAGTATAGG
Organism: Tylopilus plumbeoviolaceoides; assembly: GCA_003316375.1. Taxonomy (NCBI): domain Eukaryota; kingdom Fungi; phylum Basidiomycota; class Agaricomycetes; order Boletales; family Boletaceae; genus Tylopilus; species Tylopilus plumbeoviolaceoides. The sequence continues at coordinate 13,142 of QFES01007348.1, forward strand.
CTACACTCTGGAAACGATGAATATACACTTATGGAGGAAACAATGCAAGAGTACCTGGTATAATATAATGTCCTGCGACAGTCAAAGCCCCAAGAAGATTGTCCACGGCATCGTTTCGGAGCTGTGATAGGGGTATTTGCGCGCCCGTCAAAATCTATGACAAGCAGCCTTCATGGGGTTTGGGTGCAGACAAGAGGAAACCAACCACAGTTTTTCCAAGGTCCTCGAGCAAAAAACTCAGTGCACTGGAAGAATAGGACATCGTATCCGTTCCATGAAGGATCACGAATGCATCGAAATGCATGTAGTTGAGCTCTATCTCTGTCGCTATACGTATCCAGTCTGGAAAAGATCAGAAAAAACTACGTGTTGCATGATGGAGGCCACATGCACCATTTATCTCCATGTTGCTGCTGTCCAGTAAAGGATCCCACTAGCATCCTCGTTTGCCGTTGACATGTCTCATCAACTCTGCCACATACCTCAAGAATAGCGTATCGAATGCGCTTTCCACCACTGACGCCTGGTGCGACACTCCTGGGAGTAACCAAGCTTGGGAGTTGTGCCTGATAGACACCGTCGGAGATCTTTTCGCACTGAATGGTACCTGCGGGCGTGTTGGTTGCGTCAGGAGCAAGTTTCCGCACACTGCCAATAGGACGCGATGATTTCACCAACAGGGTGGGATGAGTTACACCGGAGGGAGGAAGACGCGTCTCTGTGGTGGACGGACTGGACCTCCCGCTGGATGACCATTCCCTGTAGCGTTTGACAGAGGCTGCATGCGAGAAGAGGGAGTCTTGGAGAGGGTCATGGAAGCGCTTCTGACTTGCGAGAGTCTCCGTGAGGAAGAAAGGTTCTGGTACATATCCCTGTGAATCCAGGAGCATTCCAATCGTTCCACCGGTGTATATGACGAGCACTCTGGCTTCGTCCGACGGCTGTAACGGTTCCATCGCAAGTCGCCTTGAAACTCCGACTCTGAGTCTCGCTGGACTCTACAACAACCATGCAAGCCATCAGGTCTGTCTTCGAGTCTAAAAAAAACAATGTAGATCTGTTTCTCATCGGGTATCAAGCACAACTAACAAGTGGGACAGGGGACCTGCGCTCTGGTGACCTTCGTCACCGCGGGCTATCCGAGATTGCAAGACACCGTCCCCATATTATTGGCCATGCAAAAAGGAGGAGTAGACATCATCGAACTGGGGGTGCCTTTCTCTGACCCGATCGCCGATGGTCCTGTCATCCAAGAGACTAACACGGTTTGCTCGATTCTTCATGCTGCCTGATGTTCTGTTCAAGTATGCCAGATCGCGGTGCACAATGATATCAATTATGCCACCGTGCTCGGCCAAGTCAGAGAGGCACGCCAGCAGGGTCTTACTGTTCCCGTGTTGCTCATGGGTCAGCAGCTCCCAGTAATATTCAGTACAAAATTTAACACTGTGCAGGTTACTACAACCCCATGATCGCTTATGGAGAAGACAGGGCTATTCAAGATGCGAGAGAGGCAGGCGCTAATGGGTTCATTATGGTTGACCTTCCCCCCGAAGAAGCCGTCAACTTTAGGGATAAATGCCAGAAAGCCGAGTATGTCAATCACCAGTCTTCTCCAGCCTTGCATCTGAGCGATAATGATAATGTGTAGCATGTCCTATGTCCCACTTATAGCTCCTTCGACATCCTTGAACCGGATCAAATTTCTTACATCCATCGCAGACTCTTTCATATACGTGGTCTCCAGGGTGCGGATAATTTACATTTCGTCGGTATATGGATTTTGAACTATCCGCAGATGGGAACGACTGGATCGTCTGTAAAAGGTAGTATCAACAGCGAGCTCCCTGGCATTATTGCGCGAGTCCGAACCCACACCTCTATCCCTATCGCGGTTGGTTTCGGAGTGGCTACTCGGGCTCACTTCGAATACGTTCAGCGTTCTGGCGCCGATGGCGTTGTTATCGGAAGTCGCTTGGTTAGCATCATTAGGGAAGCATCCCCGGACGCTATGCCACAGGTAGTGGAGTTATTCTGCCGCGAATTCCACCAGGATGAATCTCCGCCACCGGTGGGATCCACGCCGGGTGCATTGGCACCAGTTGCCTCCAACCCAGAAAAGATCATTTCTCAATTCGTGACTTCCCTACCCGCTAGGTTCGGGCAGTTTGGAGGGCAATTCGTTCCAGAGGCATTGTTTGACTGTCTCTTTGAGCTCGAAGAGGCGCATCAATCAGCCATGAAAGATCCAGAATTCTGGAAAGAATTCGAAAGTTATTACGGTTATATGAACCGTCCTTCGAAGTTGTATTTTGCAGAGTCATTAACAAAGCATGCCGGTGGCGCTCAGATTTGGCTCAAGCGAGAGGATCTGTAAGTACGCCTTGACTAATACTCTCCCCGCTAATAGCTTTTACAGAAACCATACCGGCTCGCACAAGATCAATAATGCTATTGGCCAGGCAAGTAGTCCGTGATAGAGGATCGCCGTGGTGTAAGCTTGACAGTATACAGATCCTTCTCGCCAGACGCTTGGGCAAGAATCGAATCATCGCAGAGACTGGCGCTGGTCAGCACGGTGTCGCAACCGCAACTGTTTGTGCCAGATTTGGCTTGCAGTGTGTCGTGTACATGGGTGCCGAGGATGTAAGACGCCAGGCACTGAATGTATTCCGCATGAAGATGCTGGGTGCGACGGTGCGTTATATGTCCCTCGATCGTTCTAAGCTTACTGGATTGTTACCCTTCCAGGTTATTCCAGTCGAATCGGGGTCTCGGACTCTCAAAGACGCAGTCAACGATGCTTTGCGCGACTGGGTCACCAACTTGGCTACCACTCACTATCTCGTTGGGTCATGCATTGGACCTCATCCCTTCCCCACTATTGTTCGCGACTTCCAGAGAGTAATAGGGAGGGAAATCAAGTCGCAACTCTTCGAAGCCAAAGGTAAACTTCCAGATGTTGTCGTGGCATGTGTGGGGGGCGGGAGCAATGCGATTGGCTCGTTCTACGAATTCATACCCGACAAGAACGTTCGATTGATTGGTGTAGAAGCCGGTGGCGAAGGTTTGTCCCCCGGTCTCTCAGCGAATTGCGAACTGACAATAGGGTGTAGGTCTCGACGGAGACAGACACAGCGCCACACTTTCCAAGGGAACACCTGGCGTGCTTCATGGTGTGCGGACTTATATCCTACAGTCTGACGTTGGTCAGATTATCGAGACGCACTCTGTCAGTGCGGGTCTGGATTACCCCGGAGTTGGACCGGAGCACGCTTGGTTGAAGGATTCTGGCCGTGCAGAGTACGTGGCTGCGACAGACGAAGAGGCGTTGCGAGGATTCCGCCTCATCACACAACTTGAAGGAATTATTCCCGGTCAGTCTCACTCTCGTGTTTCATAGAATGATTGCTGAACAAATATCAAGCATTGGAATCGTCCCACGCTATCTGGGAGGGTGTTCGCCGGGCGAAAATGCTCCCAAAAGAAACGGATATGGTTATTGTGAGCTGGTTTGGTTGCCTGTTACTGCCTGAGCTGACCTTCCTTGCAGTGTCTGTCTGGCAGAGGTGATAAAGATGTTGAACAAATTTCTCAGCTACTCCCTGGAAAGTGGGCGGATAGACTGGACTGGCATGTTTGAACGATTTGCGAAAATGATGGATCTGTAGGATAGAATGTCGTCTTGTACTAGATCGCCAATGCCACAGTGGCTCGTTATGGAAAGTTAGGGGTTTGCGCTTGATGTGACTCGGGCTCGACCAGAGCAACCTCTTCATCTATCAAATCAAAATTACCTGGATAATGGCTACAGAAACTTCAGCCGCAGAAAGCGAAAGAGTCGTTGAAAATCTCGTGGCCAAACTTCGACGGCGGTCTGTAAGGTCCCTCTCCAACTTGTTGGCAAACTTCATCTTTTCGTTCTACAGCCAAGTCGTTGGATCCCGAGAAACGGCATTGGAAACCCTCCTCGTACTCCGCCAGGTCGTCTCCCATGCCCGATTCTCCAACATCGACCAACTCGTCGAGATCATCCGCGGCGTGGGCCGGAAGTTGGTCGACGCGCAGCCCAAAGGTATGAGTGGACCAAAGACGCCAGATCGCCAACTTGAAGTTGTCTGACCTCCCTTGTCAGAATACACGGTCGGAAACACCGTTCGTAAAGTGTTGCACCACATTCGCGAAGAATATCATACAGCATCCCAAGGGACCGCAACTCCATCGTTCTCGAAACCAACGTTCTCGATCGCCAAGTTCGTTTCGCAAGGACAGCCCCGCAAGCAGGCGACCCCTCAAAAGGTTTCCCCAGGTTATGAGGCGCGGGGGACGTTGAAGGAAAATAACCCAGACGATCCTGATGCGTTCGCTCGCACACTCAAGCCTGTACTCATGGAAGCAATACAAGACGTCTTTGACGAGCTGGAAACTGTATACGACAACATCTCCAAGAACGCCAAAGATCACATACACTCCGAGTGTGTCCTCTGTCTTTTGTCCTGTCCGGGCTGAGATAGAACACATCACCAGCGAGATCATTCTTACACTGGGAAAGTCACAAACGGTGGCGGCGTTTTTGAAATCAGCTGCTCCTTATCGGAAATACACTGCTATTGTCGCAGAGACCGCTCCATCGTGAGTGCTTCCCCTGTTTTATACCACTGCACATCCCAATCCTCGTCTGGCTGACAGGTATAGTGGTCGCGAGATGGCTGAGACGCTCTCGTCGGCAGGCATATCCACGGTCCTCGTACCCGACTCCTCAATTTATGCCCTTATGTCGCGAATAAACAAAGTCATACTTGGCGCACATGCTATTCTTGCTAATGGCGGAATGTTTGCCATCACAGGATCACTTTTGGCCGCTACAGCTGCCCGCGCACACAGCACGCCGGTCGTCGTTTGTGCAGGACAGTTCAAGCTTACCCCTCAATGGAATTTATACCATGAATACGGTGCTCTTGATTTTGGAGATCCAAGTAATGTGCTCGGATTTGGAGAGGGCGATCTAGTAGACAAGGTGGATGTCGTGAATCCATTCTATGATTATGTGCGTCCAGAGATGATCGATGCATATGTTACGAATGAGTGAGTCTCTTGCGAAACTTCTTCCTGCTTGGATTGACCATCTTTCTCTCCAGTGGCGATCACCCACCGTCCTCAGTTTACCGCCTGATCAAGGAGGCCTATGATGACGAGGACTACGAGCTCTAGCAGAGTCGCAGGCGGGTTTCGGTACTTTAGAACACGTCAATCTTTGCGCGACTACTTCGCTTTGGTGCTCAAAATGTCGAAGAAGGCTTCTTGAGGCAGATCGACACTGCCAATCCTCTTCATGCGACGTTTGCTTTCCTTTTGGTTTTCAAGGTGCTTCATCTTGCGCTCGTAATGACCTTCGGGACAATAGTCGGCGGAGTAAGCAGCCCACAAGGGATTGATACGCACCTCCGTACAAGCCCGCCGTGACGTCGGCACGTAGCGCTTTCAAAGTCTCACGAGCGATAATCTTTTTCCCAATAGCTGCTTGAATTGGCACCTCAAACAGTTGCCGAGGAATAACCCCATCTAAATCCAATCAGTGTCAGAACAAGCTGACCGACATCGCCAGATCACTCACGCAACTTCTTGACCCACATCCTGCCGACATCTTGTTGTGCAGACCGGTGCACAATCAATGCAAGGGCATCTACAGGTTTTCCATTCAAAAGAAATGTCATCTAACTTGGACTGAGTCAAGCTGAAGGCATTACAATTGAGCGTATCCATACCTTGGACAAATCACTCCGTCTATAACCAGCATCCTCATAACTGCGTATTGTCAGTTCACACCAATCTAGAAGACAAACATGCTGGTGGTACACACTCAAAACTCGCGTATCCTGAACTTTTGCTCTTGAGCTTGTCGAAGAAGTCAGTAACGATCTCGCTCAAGGGGATTGTGCATGTCAAGATAATGCGAGCAGATTTGGTTGCACCAGCATCCAGATAACAATGATCCAGGTCTTCCGCACGGTGTGAAAAACATAATTCCATCATTTCACCAAGGAAATCTGAGACAAGAATATTCATCAACAGAAACATCGATTGAGTAGTTATACAAACCTTGAGGAACAATGACAGTTGCCTTGACTACTGGTTCTTGGACCTCTTTGACACCTGATGAAGAATCTGAAAGATCCGGAAATTCTGTGGGATTGCTGACGAGGACAATCTTGTCGTTGTAAAGAACTATCAGGTTGCATCGTCAGTTACGGTATTCTCGTCCACAGGGGCATTCTACCTTTATAAGGTACAGTAGGAGCAGTAATAATGATGTTTGCATTGTACTCATCTTCCAGACGTTGGCGGAAGACGTCCATGTGCAAAGTCCCGAGAAACCCGAGACGACAACCTTGCCCTAATGCAGAGGAGGATTCACGTTGGACAGATACACTTCGGTCGGTAAGCGTCAGCTGGACATATACTTCTTGTGAGATTGGACAAAAGTGCAAACGAGAGTGACACACATATTTAATAGATTCTTCGAGTTTGATGAAGTCATTCGTATCTACGGGAAAGATGCCAGCATAAACCTGGAGACTTTGAGATTCAAACTGCAGGAAGTCAGGCATGCCTACCATAGCCTTCGCAGGTCGAAAACCAGGCATTGGATCCACAGGTGCACCAACGTGATACAGGGTATCCCCAACAAGAGCTGGATGACAGCTTGAACAAAAGTGCTAGCAAGAATAAAAGCAACTCCAGACCTTCCGACGATTCTTTCATGTTACACGCTATATAACCGACTTGTCCAGGGCGTAAGCTTGCAGTAGGGAGTTCTTCTGGGTACATGACACCGACTTCCTGTACTTCATACTTCTTTCGAGTATGACAAGACGCAATCTTATCACCTGTTGACGTGACAACGATGAGAGATGAATTTACAAGCATTTAATGAGCATACATGTACCTTTACGAATCATGCCATCGTGAAGGCTCACAAGTGATATGACGCCCCGATACCGATCATAGCTATTAAGAGGTTTAATGTTTGTAAGTGGGAAGACCGATCGAGTGCTCACTGAGAGTCAAATAATAAAGCTTTTAGAGGCTTCACCGCAGATGCAGATGGCGGAGGTATTCGCTCAACGATGGCTCTAAGTACAGCCTCCACACCTTGACCGGTTTTAGCAGATATCTGCAATACATCAGCGGGATCTACGCCGAAGGTGGACTGTAGTTGCAATGTGACTCGTTTAGGTTGCGATGCAGGCATATCTATCTGAATTAAAGACCGTTGAGGAGATTGAGCGACTAATAGGGCGCGAAGGGGCGGACCTTGTTAAGGACGGGGATGATCGTTAGACCTCTCTCCTTGGCTATGTGAAATACGGAGATGGACTGTGCCTGAACACCCTGTGTAGCATCCACGAGCAAAAGTGCGCCTTGACAAGCAGCCAGAGAACGGGACACTTCCCATGAAAAGTCAACATGTCCCTGAATAAAGTCAGAAAATATTATACATGCCATCCGGGAAGCTTACGGGTGTATCAATGAGATTGAGTAGATATTGATGTGCATCAAAGGCGTACACCATGCTGAGGGAAAACTGAGGCAAGTTTTGGCGCACAACAGGGGATGCTTACCTCGCCGTCTGAGCCTTGACTAAGCGCTTTTGCGTGAGTAAACTCGATCTCTCCTTGAGCCTCAAAGCGTCTCACCAGTGATTCCGCGTTCCCG
>QFES01007357.1:0-31882 GCA_003316375.1 Tylopilus plumbeoviolaceoides
ATCTGTGGATGCTGTGAATGTCTGTCACAGAAGTGTAACACTGTGGAGGGTCTTTCAGTTTACTGATGAAGCTCGACCCAGGTAACTCTTCGGAGCAATTTGTTGGGCTGGCTCGATGACACGAGGTACAGAGGTACGCCTCTTTTGTTCCTTCGCATTGAGAGCCTTATTGATTAATGTGTTGATCGGATTAGCAGTACGCTTGCACGCTTGCGGGCTTTTCTGCCTCACTGCCTTTTGCTTTCGCAGTTGGCGTCATTTTTCTGCCTTTCGCAGGCGTTTTTCTTCAGAGGGGTCTGGCTTACTTGGCAAGGGCTCTCCTGCCTCACTTGCAAGCTCGGATTGATTGTCCGGCGGAGGAGGCTCTTTTGCCACCTCGTTCCAGTGCTTCAGGACAGACTCCTGGACCACCGGATCCAGCTCATCCGTTCCCAGGTCAAGGGCTCCCCAGTTTCGCACATCTGGTCCCTTTCCCTTTGCTTGGTTTGTTCTGACATCAGCGGTTTCATCGCTGTTATAATCGGCCAATGTTTCAGCCTTTCTGTGAGACTTAATGCGGTCTCGTTGCGCGGCAGTGAGGCTTTGCTCAGCCTCAGCCAGTGTCTGTTCGTACGCACAGGTTGCCTTAATTGGCTTCTTTTTCCTGGACACTGTGGTCCAAAGTTCCTCATTGGTATTATCCGACTCGGTTTCTACAGTCATCAGCAAACCAACCCTTGGCCTGTACAGACATTTGCCACCAAAACTACAGAGAGGTACCCAAAACTACAGACCTATAGTCTGTACAGAGGAGGGTTGATTTGCTGATGGTAGGTAAATACACTTTGATGACAGGAGAAGTATCCACCAGCGCTTCTGTGCCTGGCTCTACTCTCAAGCTGTTTCTGCTGCTCGTATCAAGTCCGCCCGGCATACTAGTGGTAGCGGGGACTGTCGAGGGCTTCACTTGTCCGCGGTGCATAGCACTCGGGTTCAAAGCAGGAATTTTACCCGGAGCTGTGAGTCCTTCACTGCTCAACGGGCCTTCGACCTCATGGCCACCAGGGCTAGGGTCGGAGAATGGAGTGAGCGCTGGCAGCGACGAGTCGCTGTTCGCTCTTCTCTGTGCCAGTGGAGTAGCCACGGTTTTGTTGCTTCGTAGGGAGTATCAATTCATATTGTTGTTTTCTTCGCCTTTTGGATACTGTCCTTGGTAGGCCTAACCTTGGATTTCTCGTCGAGGGAATAAACGGGATGAGAAGTAAGGAAGTAAAGTGCTCGGTTGTATTCCGATAGAGGAGAATGTAGTGAAAAAATATGTAACCGCGGTCTAGTTTTGGCTAGAGCGAGATCACACGAAGAAGAGTCGCACAGATTCACTGGGTAAAGTCCTCTGTTCTTGACTGCCGTCTCAGTACAAACGATACGACTTAAGTACTGTACGGCTAGGGCATGGGGTTCGCATGAAACAGGAACTATGGAGATAAGGAAAGACTCGTGATGATTCGAAGTGACAGTTGACAGTAAGCACGTATATCAAGATAGTAAGTAAGTCAAGGAATTCGGTCCGACCTGAGATGGGTATGATACTAGCGCGTGTATCCGGCACGACTGTTACAGAGTAGTAGTAGGCAGCGGCGAGGCGCTCGCCGACACTAGTGCCATTGTGGCCATAGTCGAGGGGACCGACGAGTCGTTCGCCCGTCACGATGTCCCAAATGCTCGCCCTCCTGGAAATCCCTGTCGCAAAACGAGTGGAGTCCTGGGCAATGTCGACCGCATACCACACACGGACACTCCGCCCTCCACCTCGACCACCTTTTCGCGAAGACATGATTCCTCCAGGTCCCGCAAACGACCATTTCTGATACCTTGACACAGAAATGGCACTCACATCCGTACCCGTTTGCTTCCCTACTTCTTGACCATCCGCAACTTACCATCGCTGAATCCTATCGTTCGTTCCACTGAAAACATGCACTCCATCGGGGTGAAATGCGACCGTCCATTTTCAAGTCTTTCGACTCTGCCACTGGATTTCGGCTCTCTGAATGGCGCATTCACGTCAACGACAACTCGGAACGCATGTCTATCGCTCTGTCTCCGGCCAACAAGTCCATTGCTTCCTGTGCTGGCCGTTTCGTCTCATTTTTGGGACACATTGATGCTGGCTCAACTAGTCATTGTCGAGGGCACTCACCAAGTCTGGTCTATCGCCTTTTCCCCCGACGGTATCCGTCTCGCGGCCGGTTCGTACACCTCGGGGAAAATCAACATCTGGGATCTTGGTGGCATTCTCCCAGAATCCCGGGTCCGTATCAACGTAAGCACCACTGGCAGGTTCAGGTTTCTCTGCTCGAGAGCATCATGTATACGTTAACCTTTATTCCGGTACAAAAAATCATTGTTGGACCTGAACCCAGAGCGTAGGTGGTCTCCACTGTCCGTCTTTGAAGATTCTATGACTATGCCGATTCAAATCTTCAGATTCAAACCGCCCGAGAAGAAAAGTCTCGAGATCGACCGGACCATCGATTCGAAGCGGAGTCGTCAAACCAGAATGGAAAACAGAACGCATTGTTGAAGGTAGGGATGGGTATTACACCTCCCGGAACACTGTACCGACTGTACTAACAGGTCGAGCTGCCGTCAAACGCGTCTGAGCCGGTATTCGACTATGACGAGGTGAGCAGCAAGATGTTCTCTTTCATCGTGTTTAAGATATGTCGTAGCCCGCGTCTCCAGCATCGGGTGAACGCCCTCTTGGTCCCGGTCCGATGCCGCCAGAGGTATCTCAGGTTGAGTCAAAGCTCTCAGTGGCACCATCTGACAATACGTCTAACGGCGCCGAACCATCTAATGGAAAACGACGTCGAAGTCTCAGGGGCTGGTTCAAAATGGTGATGTGGGACAGGAATCGCAATCAAAGACTTCACCAAACACCGCCAGAGGAGTCTCCTGAGACGAGCACGCAATGCCCGAAAGCAACACAGCCCTCGACAATCCCCCCCCCCCATACACACACACAGAAGCTCAAGGTAGGTTCTCTCATTGATCAAAGCAAAAATATCCTAGTTGGTTCAGCGGACAGTCGTCAAACAGTTTCTTACCTCAAAAAAGGCATGTTTACGTCTCAATATGTTCGTAATACTTGTTGATGTTATTATCCACAGATCAAGGAAGCTATCCTGAATGCGCTCAAAGCCCAAACCATCCCCCCGAAGTTCCAACCGAAGCAGTGACATCGAACCATGCGCCCAACGACGCTCCGCGCTCGGAAGCTATTTCAACCATTGCTCGCATTGTAACGAAACCTGAGATATCCGTGGTGCAACACGAAGTCGAGGTTGGGCTTCGCTTCGTGCAGTCGCAGTCCATTTGAGGCTCGCATCTATTCCCTGTAGCACCAACGTGGCAGCCGAATAACCCACAGTCTCAATCTGAGTTTGAGCTGGTTTTGTTCGATCTCGCTGCCCTCGTGGTTTTGCTGTGGCCGCGCGGGCCACAGTGCCGGTGGACAACCAGTCACCTCAAGTTGCGGACGCCAACTGTGATATATCATCTCTAGGCATTATCTCGGGACGCTGATATCACATTCAATTCTGCTGCGCATCGTATATCGACTGACTATTATTCAGCGTATCTGGATAGCAAACTTACCATAGACTCCTCATCGATGTCATCGTTCCTGAAGGCCCGAAGGCCTAAGACGCTTAAGCTTGGCGCTGAGCATGACCTCTCTGTTACCGAACAACCACCCGCACTCGATGATGCCAGTGACTTTGCGGCCGTTAAGCTAGCATTGCTGACTTCGAGGAGATCACGTCTTTCTCGAGGCATCCGCTATCACTTGTCATTCGCATGTCGCTTCTGCCTGTCTGTCACCGTTCTTCGTCCGCTTGGCTTTGGAGGAGACTCCACATTTGCACGACACGGAAGCCACTCGCGGATTCGGTTGCACGCAAGCGAAACCCTCGGGTATGGTGGACAACAACGCCACGCCAAGCAGGGTTATACCATGCGACTCTCGACAAAGGATCTCGGCGCTATAGCTTCAACAAATCAAGAATGGCCAACTTGAAGTCAGGATACGCGTGCAATACCTCAGGCTCCCGCTCTCTGTTCACCGCCATCCAAAGACTCGACACCCTCGACAAATCTAACATTCAAGCGGGAAGACACTCCTGCAGTCGTAGACTCAGTGCCTTCGTAGGCCACCCTCACTTCCGAGATAGCGAATGGCGGCGCCACGTTCGTCCTGAAGGTGTTGCTCTATTCTATCACGAAGAATTCGCACGCTTCACACTCAACTGCGCTACAACTCCATTGTGGACCGTCGCCAAGCATATATTCGCAGAGCTCTATATCTGTGACTCGCAAGAGAAATGGAACTTCTTGCTCACGCCGCGAAACTCGTCGAAAAAGCAGTCGAGTTGAGAACGGAGGGTGTTTCCCTGGATAACTTCACGCACATTGTCCTCATTGACTCCTCAACGTGGACGATGACAGTAAAAAGTGATACTATTACTTTGTCGACCACAGTAACCGCCTTCTCTTCTGGGTGGACGACGCCACTCCGAGCGACCGAGCGAGTCACATCGACTTGCAAAGGATCAGCGGATATAATCATATCAGTAAGTCCCGTGTTAGCATCGCTCGCTACTAAACGGTCATTCAGTATACATGCACATTACTGGTATGCATCTATAATACTATCAATATACGAGAGTATCAAACTTGAAGTATTTCGCTTTTGTTGCCAATACACTCGCAACGACCCTATAACCGGGTTGAGCAACCTTTGTTGTGGATGAGGCTATTTACGGCAGCCGGGTAAAGTTCGAGTCTAGGCGTGGGACCCATCATGGACCACCAACGTTGTATCCGCCCTGGCCCCAAGGCGCTGGGCGTTTAAATACACTAGTCGGCGTTTCCTCCCCGTTTCTCTTCTACCTTCCCGTCCCGGCTGTTCACTGGCACGCAATGTCTTCCTCCCATCCCCCCAATGTACGTTCTCAGCCGCTCAGCTGGTCTTTTTCTCAGACGAGGGTCTCATGATATAGGGGACGCAAGTTGAGGTCGAGGTCGACCAACAAGCGTTAGTGAACATTCTTGCCCGCTACCCTGGAAAGTTCGACGGTGTGTCGCTCCCTGGGCCTTCGGTGTCGTAACCACGCTGATTCGCCTCTCAAGTGCTCCGAGAACTGATCCAAAATGCCGACGACGCCGTATCACCAATCGTTGAACTTCACTTCGAGACAGAGTCCCGGCGTGCTGGCAAAGTCGGAGACGTAAGTAAGGTTAAAGTAAGCAGTTTCATTATCGGAGAATTGGTTTAGCCTTGACCGGTGACCTCTTTCTAGGTGCGCAAGTGGATCATCAAGAATAAGGGCAGTTTCAAACCGGATGACTGGGATAGGCTCGGAAGAATAGGTTTCTTCATTCATATATATGAGGTCACGATCTGATCTATCGTCTTAGCGGCTGGCAATAAAGATTCCACGAAGGTTGGCGCTTTCGGGGTCGGTGAGTACCCTCTTGTTTTCCGGCAATCCGGAAGAGTCGATCCCCGCCTCCAGGGTTTTACAGTGTCATGAGCAAGTCGGATCGGCCATTCGTAAAGTCTGGTGGTCAGCATGTTCCCTCAATCAAGCTTCGTGGCTCAGCGCTATTCATTCACACATTCGTCCAGGCAAATTACTCCAATTTTATAGGGCGGACGATGGGAGGGTTAGTCAACGGCCTGTTGGTTGAAACGTGCTAACCATCAACAAACAGCTCTGTAAGGAGGATGGTCCTCTGCAAGTGGATGATGGGTGGACCTCGATTGAGCTTGAGCTAAAGGAGCATGAAGCATTACCGGCGCTCGACGATCTCGCCAGATTTTTGGTTTCTTCCGTAGCTTTGCTGGCGAACATCCACACTGTCTCCGTCCATCTTGATCGCGAAAGGCTTCTGCACGTAGAAAAAAAGTCTTCCGATCCACCGGATGTCATATCCGTTCCTGAACATCTAATGCGGACAAGCCCGCAGCACGCCTTGAGAGTAGATTCTGTGCAACGTACCGGTAAGGTAACGGTTAGTTACTTGGTAGCCGATTCTGACATTCAGTTAGTTCAAACGATTACGATCGATCGCGCAGAATGGGCATTCACTTCACATTCATCATCATCGTCTCCCCCTAACGATGCTGGCGAAGCCTTAATTACTGGTGGAGCCCATGATGCGCAAGACGACCCATTACCCACGCCAACTACCCCGGTTATCAGGCCGGAAAACGAGCTAACGCATGATCTATATACAGCAGCGATCTCCATTATTCTCGACCAAGACTCGGAGATTAAGAAAGGTGTGGAATCGATCCTGAAATCGCTTCCATCATCCTTTAAATGCAAAGGCGTCTACGTAAGCAATCTTTATGCTAACGATGCGGCATTGTTGATTGTTATTGCTCTAGTTTAATTCCGAGCAGCATAAATCCTTCGCTCGCATGAGCAAATCGCCGTTGTCTAAGGCTCACCTTTTCAAGGGTATTGTCCCTGAGAACAACAAGTAGGTGTTTTTCGGTGCTGGTTCATTGTTTACGCGTATTGATATGCAACTGAACAGTGGTCGCCTCTTCATCGTAAGTAGTTCTCTTCCATGACTGTCGACGCGGCTGAAATCATATCAAGGGTCAAAGCACCAACCAAACGACGGGTATCGGGCTCCATTTTTCTGCACACTTCTTACCTACCATGGAACGTGGTGCGATTGATTTAGCGTAAGCACACCGCATGTGTAGGTCCACGTGCCTCGCTTATTGACTTCTTGGTTAGAAATGGGCATATCGCAAGTATGTATAATGGCAGTCACTGCGCTCAGAGTGTCTGACTTGAGGCGGGTGACAGCTTGGAACAAGGAAGTCCTTTGGATTAGTGGATTTCTGGCGCGCGTAATCTACGAGGAAGATATGCGCTTCGCAGAGTCCAAGAATGAGCAAGCTATGAAATTGGGCTTGGAGGCGATGGCGCGGTTTTCTTTTGGTCCGACGGCACCGCATAGTCGCGTGTCGGAAATTCTGCAGGACGCTTTTTTCTCTTGCGCGTCGACACCGAAGTCACCGTTTCCGGTCGTGTCTGACATTGGGATTCGTTCCGCGTCAGACCCGCAGTTCCGCCAAACCAATAACGAGCTATCTTTCCTCAAGATGTATCGAGCACTTCATCCAGATGTCCAGCCACCCCAATACTCCGAGATCATCAAGCGATACGGAATCCCCCTCTTCAGGTACACAGACATCGTGAACGAATTTGCGACTCCCAGTGGGGTCACGCACGAAACGATGATGTTATTTTTCGAGTGGTGGCAAGGTACTATGAAGAACGCATTCTCCTCTGACGCCAACGAAAAAACCAGAACTGCGGCGCGGGAATTCTGCAAGAAGTTTGCGTCGCGGGGCGTTCTACGTTCCAGCAAGGGTGTCGGTGTTCCGCTGAAGCCCATCAAATACTTTACACCCTTCGCCATTGATGATGATCTTTGCCATCCGAAGAGCATCTACATCGACTTTTCGTCGGGTGTGCTCACTAGGGACTCCATAGAATGTTTCGGTTGGACTCAGCTCTCGCTGATCGATTGGCTCAAGCACGCTTCTTCTGAAGCAAGAGGCCTTGCCCAAAACGGGGATCCGGATGTAGGCCGCCGCCTCTCACGAGTCATCATTCAATTCGCGCTCGGGTCGGACTTGACACAAGCACAGTGGGATGAGGTCTCTGGCTTCGTGAAGGATATCAAATGCATCCCCACCAATAAGGGGCTTAGTTTACCAGGCGAATCGTACTTTGAGGCGGCCGACATTTGCCAGCAACTTCCGGTCGCAAAAGTGGATTTCACCGACATCCGGGGGACCTATGTTGTGGGCCGTGGTTATCAGCCTTTGCTTCCCGACCATGTCACCAAGTTCCTGACTAAACTTGGCGTGCGCGCTGTGATGGAATGGGCGGATCTGGTTTCAATGTATGTCGACTGGCACTGGATTCAGTTGCTTCGTACTGATGGATTTTTAAGGTTGGAGAAATCAGCCTCAAAAGAATCTAATGATCGCTTTCTGCATTTTTTGCACAGCAAGGGGCTTACGGACTCGCAAAACAATGACTTGAAAACGAAGAAAGTGTTCTATTCTCAGGATCATGGTTTGCAAGCCACCACTCGGCTGCACTTGCCCAATGACGATATACAGAAACTCGGACTCCCGATTCTTGAATTGCCGCAGAGTGGCATGATCCATCCAGTTGTCTACTCTCGGGACCCGGCTATCTCGTCTCCAATGAAACAGTTCCTCGGATCTCTAGGCATCCAGAGTTACCCCAGCCTGAACACTGTAATCGACTGCGCCGCTTCGGACGATCGTCAAATCCGCGAGACTGCACTTGACTATTTCTTGAACCATTTCGAGAAACACTACGAGGATTACAACGCAGAGGACTTCGCGCATGTTGCCTTCATCCCAACAAAATGTGGGTCACGTGCCCGTTTGCACGAGGTAATGATATTTGTCGACAGGCCTCAGACGTGTGTTATTAACGTCTACTTGTAGGTATTCACATCGTCCGATTGGGAAAAACTGAAGTTCAAGCAAGCTTCCGAGAAATTGCGGCCTCACGACGTCTCAAAACTAGGTATCAAGGAAGACCCGCACATCGACACGATCATCAAATATTTCCAGACTCCTCACCAGACGCTACCAAATCGCGATATCGCTAAGCTCTGGTTTGAACATTTATCCTTCCATGGAAGTGCGTCTATGTCTTGATTTACGCCGTCGAATTTCCATTCTGACAGCCATGATCAGAATTTTCCCCTGCAGAGATGCGTGATCGACTCTCGACGATCTCCTTTGTCCCCGTGAATAATTCTGGGTCCTCTTCATCTGAAAGATCAACTACCGAGTACTTGTACCATCCTCCGAAACAATGCTTCATCGGGTCGCCAAATTCAAAGAAGCACCATCATGATATCTTTCCCTTCGTCGATTTTGGACTGGAAGGGAATGGTTTCCTGGAATCTTGTTGCGCCAAGAAGTCACCGGATGCAGCCGATATTGCCCGTAAGATGGCGGAGGACCCTCAGAAGTACCTAGAAGCCCTCGGGAAGAACTCCACCAAGCTGTGAGTCGATTACCGGTGACGTGCGACATGACTCACCCTTCTATAGGTATATCGATGACTTGTGTACGATCGCCTCACAATTTGACTCCATATCTGAGGACACCAAAAATGCAATGCGGAAGGCTCCGATGTGCCTCGGTTTCCGGCAGCACACGGATGACTACAAGCTTTTACCAGCATACCGCGTGGTGATCGGTGACTGGGAAAATCGTGACTTCGGTGGTCATGTTTTCTTGGCCCCAGAAGAAGAGGCTATTAAAAGTATGGCAACGTTGGTCATTTGCCATCAGTAAACTGATTTTCCTGTCTAGAAATGTACCACAAGATGGGTTCGCAATTTCTCGGAGCGTATGTGCGCTATAACATCAAGTCCTCTGGCTCCCGAAACAGATGTGACCCCTCGCTCAGTCGGGAGCAAATCATCCGGGGCGTCAATTGTTTTATATCCCGGCAGGACCAAAGCAGGACAACCAAAGTTTCCTTTAACGACAAGGACGTGATGGACAATTTTGCGGTAAAAGTCTGCAAATCCCTCAGAATGACAAAAACATTTACGCCACGATCTGGAGTCTTGGCTAACGACGTGGATGCACCGACCGTCAAGGTTTGCTCGATCGGCGCAGGCTTCGACCCCTGCGAATCAACCCTCTGGTTAGCCGAAGGTTCCACTAAGCCCACACACCTACACAAGGAGTAAGTTTATGTTCTTCTGGCTGCCGTTACACTTGCTAATTTCCACGAAGCGTCGCTATCGCGCTTTGTAGTGTTTTGCTCAATACCTTTTCAGCCGACGACGTCATACTCTTGTCCTCGTTGATTATGATGAACGAGGAGCAATTTCGGTGCATGTATCCCAATGAAAAAAAGATCGAAGTGCCGAGTGCGCCTGTTCAGAGACAAGGTGACCTTGTTAACGGTTCTCTTCCAGTTGGATTGTAACCTGTTCCTCGTAGTGAAACCCAGAAGGAATTTCGGAATAGACTCTCAGCTGCTTGCTTCTTTTGCACATGTCGCGATGCGGCTTGCAGAACTCCCCGGGAAATCTTCCTCCCTCCCGCCCATAGCTGTTGAAGATGGCAAGATTGTTGTCTTTTTTCGACGTGCTGTTGATGATCTTGTTGATAGACGTGCACAATGCGGTGAAAATGTGCTCCAGCCACGACTCAGGCGGTGAGCCCTACGACTTTAGCAAATTTTGTCAGCCATACCGTACGGCCTTCAAGAAAGGCAATAGCCATTGCAAAGAGGCTTATAAGATCAAGCTCATAGAGAAAGGTGCGTCCTTGGATGATTTCAGCCTTGACTCGATATCTGAATCAAACTTTAGAGAACCCAACCGGACAGCTCAGATTCTTTTGGGCACGTGAGTGTCTCTAGTCGTGATCCTTCGACTATCCAAACTAACCTAAGTAGACGATGCACATTGCGATGAGCTACCAGAGGCTGCCCTCGAAGAGTTTTCGGCACTCATCATGAAGTTGGCTCAAGTGTTCCACTTGACAGCTTCGACGGCTTGCTACATTTTTTGGGATGATACTGATGATGATCTGATGGCCTTCAACCGGGATCAAAAGTTCATTTTTTTCAACCTGTTCCACTACGACAAATTCTGTGAGCGTTTATTAGTTACCTCGCTTTGAGTTGCGCGCTGATCATTGTGTTCAGTCTCCGACATGAACCCGCGCATCGAAGGGAAGAAAGTGATTACTGAGTGGTATGTCCAATAAATATTTCCGTGCTGCGAAACATTCATTTCCATCCAATAGGTTCCTCATCATGGCCCATGAAATTGCACACAATGGATCACAGGACCATGATGAGTATCATGGATCGCTTACTTCGAGGCTCGTGCTCACTTATCTCGCGGACCTGCAAGAGCAGTTCCCGTGTTTGGCTGAAGACACACAGTTTCAAGTAACACAGAGTATTCAATGTTCGTCGTGTAGCCATTGATACATGGATCTACGTATACGTTTGGGATTGATAGTATATACCAATGGATCGAATGGATTGCTTATCTTTTGCCTACCTCAGTTCGCACCTCGGAGGCTCGCGGTGGACCATCAGATGCATCATGAACCCCACTGCGTTCTATCCTGCCTGAAAAAAACCACCACCGTCGCAAACAAGAGTGTAAGCTACTCGAGGAAAGGAAGCATACACTCAGGTGCTCCGAGTCCCCGGGCCGGGGTTCTTTCCCGGCAGTCTCCGAAACGCGAAATGCTGTAACAGTGCTGCACCCCACCCACCATCGTCTTGCCGGCTGTGCATGCGATCCACCAAAGTTCAACTACCTGATCCAACTCGTGAAAACTGTAGATCGCGCCTTCCAGCGCCCTTTGCTGGGACAAATGCACTCGCCTCTCGCACCTCGGGAAGTGCATAACGTCTTTTTCAATCTCTTCCACTACCGTCACAAATTCTGTGAGTAATTTTTTCGTGCCACGATCCGAGTTGTAGGTTGAATATTTCTTACAGACTTTAATCCAGGCGTTGAAGAGAAAAAGGTGGTTACCGAGTGGTATGTCTCGATCAGCATGAAATCGCACATAATAGGTCACAGGACCACGACGAGTATCATGGATCGCTTGCTTCAAGGCTCGTGCTCCTTCATCGACACCTCCCGGCCCTGCAAGAGCAGTTCCCGTGTTTGGCCGAAGACACACAACTGCAAGTAGTGTAGAGTATTCAATGTTCTCCATGTTGCTAGGAATACAGAGCTACGTATACGTTTGGGATTGATGGTATATACCAATGGATTCTATGGATTTTATCCTGCGCCTACATGTTAGGACGTCCTTTGCTCAATGCTTACACCTCGTGTCAGTGGGGCCGGGACCACCAGATGCGTCTCGAAGCCCGACGCGTTGTATCTGTCTGTAAAAACGTCCATCATCGCGAACAAGTGTGTTTTCTGTATTGATGATTGCTCTATTGAAGGATCGCTTCGGCTGAGATGACCAAGAAATCAGGTGTAGTCTACAGTGAAGGAACCAACCTACCACGACTTGGTACAAGTGAGAGGTACTGGCTGCGTTTATCGCCCCCTGACGACAAACCCACCGCGAGCCGGTCTTGGCATCAGTAATCCAGACACTAGGTCGTCCTCGTAATGCATACGCCTTGGACCCGCGCCTGAATGGTCTGCCATCAATGGAGATGGGCCTGGAGCAGGCAGCTCGTACCATCATACGTGGAGTTCCTCGCGTGGTGAAACCCCGAGAATGGGTCCACTGACGATGATGAAAATCTGCGCTTCGAGGCGGAATGGCGTTTATGGACCCCGAGGGGAAAGGCTGTAGGATCTCCACCCAATATGCATGGCTCCATGCATCATTAGATTCCAGCCCAGGACATCACATCATATCGGACACTCACATCGTGCGGTCTCCGGTCGACAACGACATCTTGTAGGGTAGTGTGATGTGGGCTAGAGTATGGGATACGGAAAAGCTAGAGTCAGAGAGGGATGCATGAAAGACATCACGTAGCATGGCGCTGCGTCGGTGAACGACACGACATCCTGAGGCAGGGGGGCTCTCGGTTTGCCTTTGCTAATGGTGACAATGAGACAAAGCCTCAAGGAGGGGTCTGAGATAACACGGTGCTAGCCCAAGTGACTTGCCCGCCACATGAAAACAAGGTGGCAAGGATGGAGCGTTGAGCTACTATGCAGGTTATCGCGCGGGTGCACTGAGTAGCAGAACGCGCACGACATAATTGGCTGCAGCGGAACTCATGCAAGTTCGGCTTCCATTGCACGAATTGACTCGGATTGCTTAGACTCTCCGAGTCAGCGCTAATGCATGATTGCAACGTCTGAATTCGGACATGTGTCAGCATCGGCGAACAATCATCCACTCATTCAATCATTGGGGAGCCTCACACGCCTTCATTTGGTCTGTTTACGAAGCGCCTCGTGTCTTGGGCGCTGATGCTGATTCGGATCTCAGCTAGGCACGACGTAGTCCTACCACGTTGGCTCAGCTGGCCCATCTGACGACGAACAGCATTGTATCCAACCCTCGTATCTCGAGGCATTGGCTTTGACCTCCTCTGCATCCTCCTTCCGCCGGTCCACCGGGACAATATGCAATGTCTCTTCCCGACGTATGTTCTCAGCCAGTCAGTTTCGGCCCGCTTCTTAGATGGTTCTATCTAGGAGACACAAGTTGAGGTCGATCAAGGGAAGTTAGTGCACATCCTTACTCGTTATCCTGGACAGTTTGACGGTACAATTTTTTCTTCCAAAGTTCTGACGCTGTAATCATGCTAAATCGCCATACCAAGTGCTCCGAGAACTGATCCAAAATGCCGACGATGCTGTAGCACCTAGTGTTCAAATACATTTCGAGACCGGTGAGGTGGGGCAGCCCTGGCTTACTGGTAAAGCCAAAGATATCCGCAGGCGTCATGTGAGTGTTTGTTCGTCGGCGAATTGACTCAGCCCTTTATTCCTTTTGATATAGGTGCGCAAGTGGATTATTAAGAACGAAGGCAGCTTCAGAGAGGAGGACTGGGAGAGACTCGGAAAAATAGGTATATTCATATAGTTATCCAGAGGTGCAATCTAATTTATCGCCTCGTCCGGATTAGCGGCTGGCAATGATGACCCCACAAAGGTTGGCGTTTTTGGGGTCGGTGAGATCCTTCTGCTTTCTGGTAGCTCTGGAGGTCTGATCACCTCCCTCAGGATTTTACAGTGTCCTGAGCAGATCAGATCGGCCACTCGTAAGATCTAATGGTAATGCTCCTTTGTTGTGATTCGGGACCTATTTATTCATGCGTTTGTTCAGGCAAAACACTTCAATTTTTCAGGGGGAGAGACGGGAAGGTTAGTCTTCGAATTTCTGGTCGAACCATGCTAACTACCATAAATCAGCTCTGCAAGCAAGCTGCTCGTTGTCTACGGGATGTGTGGACCTCGGTGGAGCTTGAGTTACGGGTCTCGGAGCCGATGCCCGCGCTGGACAATCTCACAAGATTTTTGGTTTCTTCTGTTGTCTTGTTGGCGAACATCCACACCATCTCCGTTTATCTCGATTGCACAAGGCTCGTGCACATACGAAAAGAGTGTTGCGATTCACTAGTGAACATACCCATCCCCTCACATCTCAATCGGAAAACCCCGCAGCAAGCCTTGGCTGTGGACTCCGTACAACGCACCGGTGAGGTGACTTTGGTTACTTTGAGCCGCCTCTCACATTCAGTTAGTCCAAAAGATTTCGATTGACGCCGTGGAATGGGTGTTCCCTCTACATTCGACATCATTATCCCTCGACGATGCTGGTGATGCGTTGGTTTCACACGGTATACATGGTATCACGATGGACGATGACGCAGACGATCCAACGCCATCTTCTCAGGCTACCATACAAATCACACATGACTTGTATACAGCAACGGCCTCCATTATTCTCGACTTAGACTCAGAGATCAGGAAAGGTATAGAACGGAGCTTGAAATCGCTTCCGTCTTCTTTTGAGTGCAAGGGCGTCTATGTAAGCCCTCTTCGTTCCCCCGACGTGGCGTTGCTAACTGCTCTTGCTCCAAGTTCAATTCGGAGCAACATGAGTTTTTCACTCGCCTCAGCGAATCGCACTTGTCCATGGCCCGCCTGTTCCAGGGTATTGTCCCGACGAACAACAAGTGAGTATTCTTTGGTTTACTGATCCATTGTTTAAATCTGCGCGTGTTGATTATTGGATACATAATTGAACAGTGGTCGCATCTTCATCGTAAGTTGTTGCCCTCCATGAATGCATGACTACCGACTTGGTTTTAATCATATCAGGGTCAAAACACCAACCAAACAATGGGTATTGGACTGCACGTTTCTGCACACTTCTTGCCTACTTTGGAACGTGGCGCGATTGATTTGGCGTAAGCACCCCACGTGTAGGTCCATGCCGCATTTACTGATTGTTGGTCAGGAATGGGCATATTGCAGGTGTGTATAACGGCAGTCGGTGCGCTCAGAGTGTCTGACCTGAGACTGCTGGCAGCTTGGAACGAGGAAGTCCTTTGGGTTAGTGGATTTCTGGCACGCATAATCTACGAGGAAGATATGCGCTTCGCAAAGTCCAAAAGCGAACAAGCTACGAAATTGGGCTTGGAGACGATGGCGCGGTTTCCTTTTGGCCCGACGGCACCGCATAGCGGCGTGTCGCAACTTTTGCAGGACGCTTTCTTCTCTTGCGCGTCGACACCGAAGTCGCCGTTTCCGGTCGTGTCTGACATTGGGATCTGTTCTGCGTCGGACCCGCAGTTCCGTCAAGCCAATAATGAACTGTCTTTCCTAAAGATGTATCGAGCACTTCATCCAGATGTCCAGCCACGTCAGCAGTCCGAGATCACCAGGCGATACGGGATCCCCCGCATAAGGTACCAAGACATCGCAAATGAATTTGCAACTGGGGCCACGCCGGAAATGATGATGTTATTCTTTGCTTGGTGGCAAGGCAATAAGAGGAGCGCATTCTCTCCTGGCGCCGACGACAAAACCAAAGCTGCGGCGCACGCATTCTGCAAGCAATTTACCTCGCTGGGCGTTCTACGTTCCAGCAAGGGTGTCGGTATTCCGCTGAAGTCCATCAAGTACTTCACATCCCTCCCAATCGACGATGATCTTTCCCATCCGAAGAGCATCGACATCGACATCTCGTCGGGTGTGCCTACTAGAGACGCTATCGAATGTTTCGGTTGGACTCCACTCTCGCTGCTCGACTGGCTGGAGTACGCTTCTTCCAAAGCACGGGAGATTGCCCAGAAAGGAGACCCGGACGTGGGCCGTCGGATCTCTCGTATCATCATTCAATTTTCGCTCAGTCCAGAGGTGGCACTCGCACCGTGGAGGGAGGTCGCGCATCTCGTAGAGGAAATCAAATGCATACCCACGAACAAGGGGCTTAGGTTGCCAAGCGAGTCGTACTTTGAGGCGGCCGACATCTGCCGGCAACTTCCGGTCGCAAAAGTGACAGATTTCGTCAACGACATTCAGGGAACCTATGTTATGGACCGCGGTTATCAGCCTGTGACCCACGACCATGTCATGCAGGTCCTGGCCATGCTCGGGGTGCGTGGGATGGTGGAGTGGACGGACCTAGTTGAAAGGTTATATCAATCTGGCCTGGAATTCTTTAACTCTGTACTGATGGATGTTGCAGGTTGGAGACTTCGGCCTCAGAAGCAACCAATGATCACCTTCTCCAGGTTCTCCAATATTGGTATCCTCTGGACAACCAGAAAGCGTTACCGTCGCAGCAACTCACTGACTTGAGGACGAGGAGAATGTTCTATTCACAAGATCATGGTCCACAGCCCACGACTCAGCTGCATTTGCCCAATGACGATATACGCAAACTTGGACTCCCGGTTATCGCGTTACCGCAGAATGGTGTAATCTATCAGGCTCTGAACTCTTTCGAACCAGCTACCTCGTCTGCAATGAAACAGTTCCTCGAATATCTCGGTATCAAGAGCTGTCCCAGCCTGGACACGTTAATCTACAGTGCCGCTTCGGACGATGAACAAATTCGTGAGACTGCGCTTGACTATTTCTTGAAGCATTTCGAGAAACAGTACGAGGATTACAATGCGGATAAATTCGCGCACGTTGCTTTCATCCCAACGAAATGCGGGTCACGTGCCTATTTGAACGAAGTAATGATATTTGTCCACAGGCCTCAGACGCGTGTTGCTAACATGTCTACTTTAGGTATTCACATCGTCCGATTGGGGAAAACTGAAGTTCAAGCAAGCTTCCGAGAAACTGCGGCCTCGCGACGCCTCTAAACTAGGTATCAAGGAAAACCCGCCCATCGACACCATCATCGAGTATTTCCAGACTCCCCATCAGACGCTGCCAAATTACGATATCGCTAAGCTCTGGTTTGAACATTTATCCTCGCATGGAAGTATGTCTATCTTCAGTTAGGCCATCCAATACCGTTCTAACAGTCACGATATAGAATTTTCCACTCTAGAGCTGCGTTATGGTCTCTCGACGATCTCCTTTGTTCCCGTGAAGAATCCTGGGTCTTCGTCATCTGAATTATCAACCACCAACCACTCGTACTACCCCCCGAAAGACTGCTTCATCGTGTCGTCGGCCTCAAAGAAGCACCATCGTGATATCTTTCCCTTTGTCGATTTTGGACAGAAAGGGAATGGTTTCCTGGAATCTTGTTGCGCCAAGAAGTCACCGGACGCAACTGATATTGCCCGTAAGATGGCGGAGTGCCCTCAGCAATACCTAAAAGCCCTTGAGGACGACACCAAGCTGTGAGTCGATTATCGGCGACGTGCGACATGACTCACCCTTCCTTAGGTATATCGATGACTTGCGTACGATCGCCTCACAGTTCGACTCCATACCTGAGGACACCAAGGATTCAATGCGGAAGGCTTGGATGTTCCTCGGTTTCTGGCAGCCCACAGGTGCCAGTACGCTCTTACCAGCAAGTAATGTGATGATCGGCGACTGGGAGAGCTGTGACTTTGGTGGTCATGTTTTCTTGGCCCCAGAAGAAGAGGTCATTAAAAGTACGTGGAACGCTGGTCATTTGCCGTCAATAAACTGATTGTTCTCGCAGAAATGTACCACAAAATGGGTTCTCCATTTCTAAAGGCGTACGTACGGTATGATATCAAGTACTTTGATCCTCAAGACAGATGTCGCCCTGCGCTCACCCGCGACCAAATTATCCGGGGCGTCAAATGTTTTATGTCCCGGCAGCGGCAGGACGAAAGCAAAACGACCAATGTTTTATTTGACGGCAAGGAGGTGAACGGTGATTTTAGGGTAAAAGTCTGCAAGTCCCTCAAAATGACCAAAACATTTGCGCCACCACTCGGAGTCTTGGCTGACGAAGTGGATGTAGGGGGTCCTAAGCTCGTCTCGGAGAGTGCGGGTTTCGAGCCCAAAGAATCAACCCTCTGGTTGGTCGAAGGTTCCAGTCAGCAGACATGCCCGCACTACGAGTATGTTTCGTTTCCTAGTATCGTCACACTTACTAACTCTCACGAAGCGTCGCTGTGGTGCTTTGTAGTGTTTTGCTCGACACCTTTTCATCTGATGACATCATGCTCTTGGCCTCGCTGATTTCGATGGACGAGGTGGAATTTTGTCGTGTGTATCCTGAGAAACGGGACAAAGTGCCAAGCACTCAGGCTCCTGCTAAGAAACAAGGTGGCCTTGTTGATATATTTCTGGTTTCAGTCTAATTACTATTGGTTTGTGATAGTGAAGCCCAAGAAAAATGTCGAAATCAAGCTTCAGCTGCCTTCGTATTTGGCGAAGGTCGCTATGCGCTTTGGGGCACACCTAGGGGGATGGAGGCCCTCTGCCCAGCACACCGTGGCTCCGGGAGATTGTAAGATTATTTTATTGCCTTTTTTCAGACGTGCTGCTGACGTTCCTGTTGATAGTCGTGTCAAGAGCAGTTGACATGTGCCGTGGCTTCGACTCGTGTTACGAGCCCTACGACTTTAACGCACCCTGTCAGCAAGACCGCATGACCTTCAAGAGGCGCAATATCCACTGCAAAGAGGCCCACAAGATCAAACTCATAGAGCAAGGCAGGCCTCTTTTTCGACATTTCGCCTTGATTTGACGTCTGAATTAAAACCCTGCTAGGGAAGTCGCAAGAAGGAAAGATTAGGTTCTTCTTAGCACGTGAGTGTCTTGGACCGTCATACCTGGGATTATGAAGACCAAATTGAGTAGGGCATGCACGATGCCAAGAGCCACCAGAGGCTGCCCTCGATGAATTTTCAAAGCTCATCTTGAACTTGGCCCAGGTGTTCAGGCTATCGGCCACGACGGCTTGCTACATTTTCTGGGAAGACACCGACTATGATCTGATGGCCTTCAATCGGGACCAGAGGTTCATCTTTTTCAATCTCGCACATTACCTCAAATTCTGTGAGTAGCTACTTGCCATGGTCTGAGTCGTAGGTTAACTACTGCGTCAAGTCTTCAATCCGTGCGTCGAAGAGAAGAAAGTGGTTACCGAGTGGTATGCCCAATAAGCTTCTTTGTGTGAAATGCTCATCTCTGCCAAATAGGTTCCTCGTTATGGCCCACGAAATTGCACACAATGGGTCGCTGGACCATGACGAGTATCATGCGTCTCTTACCTTGAGACTCGTCGCCACTTATCTCCCAGCCCTGAACGAGCACTTCCAGTGTTTGGCTAGAGACGCATCAGTACACAAACAACACTACGAGTCAATGCTCTCCTAAGTACCTAGTAATCATGATGCCTTTTATGCCTACGAGAACTAGTATGCTTATACAACTAGGACTAATAATATACCTCCAATGGATGCTCAGTCCTTTGAACTTGAAGGATGTGCAGTGTCACCGTAATGGAGCGTCTCTGAGTATGCTACAAGTTTACTGGTCCGCCAGGTGCGTGCTACAAAGAACACATATGAGCCTCAGCTTGCGACTGCACGAAGCGGACCCTGACCTCGACCTCCGGATGCCTCAGGTCTCGTTGCGAAGGGAATATTACTTGTATTGGCTTCGAGCCCGGAGTGTCCTTGTGCGCACTGCTTGACGCTCCTGGCTCGATTGAAGTTTCAGGGGCTGCTTCGGGGGCCTCTCCGGGGATGGTAACGGGCCTGCGGTGAGCCAAAAAAGGACTTGACAACTGTCCCCTGAACCGATTGGTTAGATATATATCTATGCCCGATCGATGAGAGAGGACGGTATGTATACTTGCCCTTAGCTTCCGCGCGGGAGCCATCGTAGAAGGGTGTTCGCTTGAGGACGTCGCTTTTGTGTGTCGTATGCCAGGAGGATCTTCTGACGGTGTTTGACGGGGTGTCTGATTGCAAGTCACGCACTGCATCGCTGTTTCGAACCAGGCTCCGAGACTTTGACGTTGGTTTCGCTCTGACAACTTCGTGTTTCCAGGATTGGCCTCGAGGTTAGACGTCGCGCCAGACGATGCCATTGGGGGTTGCCGTTCAACCTGAGATAAGTCCGGTAGCATTGCCTCGAGCTCGAGAGAAAGTTCACTTGATGGCGCAGACGGGGGCTGCGACATATTGGGAACATGAAGTAAGAGAGACTTTCCTGCGCACCTCGTCGAAGCCGAATGATGGCGCGGATGTGGACATCCGACTCTGGGAGAATACCACCAAGATTCTAGATGTTGACTTTGCCTGAGGTGTAAGATCCTGGCTGCTATCGGGGGACAATGGAAAGCGACAGGCCAAATTTGGTGGGTATCCTCGAAAATGCTAGTTGAGCGTACGTTGACATGTCCCAGAATGAGATGAAACGACCAGAGCAGAAAGCGATGAACTTGTTGTCTGGGGAGAGTGCGAGTGATGTGCAATGTTGTCGTCACGGTGAATCCGCCATTCAGAGAGCTGTGATCCAATGAGAGAGCCAAAAGACTTGAATGTACTATCCCTGGATGTGGCGAGGATGGAACACTGGGTTCCTGATGACGATGGGCTTGTCACCATTGTGGGAGAGTAGTACGAGTAGGCAGATCGCCATCCAGAGGGAATTTGACGGCGCCGGACCGACCAGAAGGTTGTCGGTCACTCGTCGTGGTGTTCCAAACGAGTCGCTCTCCTGAGAATCCCTGTCGGTGCCGTCGGGCGCGATACTTGTACGACTTTGTCGCGAAGGTCTGCGTCCCATACAATTGCACCATGGTTCTGGCAGGTCCCACAGACGACCGTCCACTTCTGCCAATGGTCCCTCGACCGTCACATCCGAGTCCATGCCCATCTGCTTCCGCATCTGCAATCCGCCATCGTCGAATTCCATCTTCAGTTTCGCTGAAAACATGCGCGCCGTTGGCGTGGAATGCGACCGCCTATCATGATACTTTACTATCAGAGTCGAATTCAAGAACCACTGTTGCCCTTCCAAGAAAATTTACACAGCGGGCGCCATCGTCAACATCCTCACCAATGGAATGCGCCCGTGGAGTTCAAGGTGTCAAGGAACGCGATGTTTGCTCGTGAGGCCTTGAGCTTGAGGTTTCATTCGGTCTGTTTACAAAGCGCCTCGTGCCAGTGTCTTGGGTGCTGATGCTTATGTCTTATTTAGATCTAAGTTTACCACGTTGGCTCGGTGCTCGTGTCTTGACTCTCGAGGCATTGGCTTTGTTGAAGTTCACCTTCCAACGTTTCCTCTGCATTTTCCTTCCGCCGGTCCATCGGGACAATATGCAATGTCTCTTCACGACGTATGTTCTCAGCCAGTCAGTTTCGGCCCGCTTCTTAAATAGTTCTATCTAGGAGACGCAAGTTGAGGTCGAGGTCGATCAAGGGAAGTTAGTGCATATCCTTACCCGTTATCCTGGACAGTTTGATGGTATTTTTTCCCTCCAAGTTCTGGTGTTGTAACCATGCTGACTCGCTGTACCAAGTGCTCCGAGAACTGATCCAAAACGCCGACGATGCTGTAGCACCTAGTGTTCAAATACATTTCGAGACCGGTGAGGTGGAGCAGCTCTGGCTTGCTGGTAAAGCCAAAGACATCCGTAGGCTTCATGTGAGTGTTTGTTCGTCGGCGAGTTGACTCAGCCCTTTATTCCTTTTGATATAGGTGCGCAAGTGGATCATTAAGAACGAGGGGAGTTTCAGAGAGGAGGACTGGGAGAGACTTGGAAAAATAGGTATATTCATGTGGTTATCCAGGTGCAATCTGATTTATCGCCTCACCCGGATTAGCGGCTGGCAATGATGACTCCACAAAGGTTGGCGCTTTTGGGGTCGGTGAGTATTCTTCTGTTTTATGGTGGCTCTGGAGGTCTGATCACCCCCAGGATTTTACAGTGTGCTGAGCAGATCGGATCGGCCACTCGTAAGGTCTGATGGTAAATATGTTCCTTGTCATGATTCGGGACCTATTTATTCATACGTTCGTCCAGGCAAAACACTTCAATTTTTCAGAGGGGAAGACGGGAAGGTCAGTCTTCGAATTTTTGATCGAACCATTCTAACTACCACAAATCAGCTCTGCAAGCAAGCTGCTCGTTGCCCACAGGATGTGTGGACCTCGGTGGAGCTTGAGTTACGGGTCCCGGAGCCGATGCCCGCGCTGGACAATCTCACAAGATTTTTGGTTTCTTCTATCATCTTGTTGGCGAACATCCACACCATCTCCGTTTATCTCGATTGCACAAGGCTCGTGCACATACGAAAAGAGTATTGTGATTCACTAGTGAACATACCCATCCCCTCACATCTCAATCGGAAAACCCCGCAGCAAGCCTTGGCCGTGGACTCCGTACAACGTACCGGTGAGGTGGCTTTTGGTTACTTTGACTCGCCTCTCACATTCAGTTAGCCCAAAAGATTACGATCGATTGCGCAGAATGGGCTTTCACTTCACATTCGGCATCATCGTCCCCCCCTAATGATCCTGGCGATGCCTTGCTTGCAGGTGGAATCCATGATACGCAAGACGATCCATTCTTCACGCCAACTACCCCGGTTATCAGGCCGGAAAACGAGCTGACGCATGATCTATATACGGCAGCGATCTCCGTTATTCTCGACCAAGACTCGGAGATTAGGAAAGGTGTGGAATCGATCCTGGAATTGCTTCCATCATCCTTTAAATGCAAAGGCGTCTACGTAAGCAATCTTTATGCTAACTATGCGGTATCGTCGACTGTTATTGCTCTAGTTTAATTCCGAGCAGCATAGATCCTTCGCTCGCATAAGCAAATTGCCGTTGTCTAAGGCTCACCTTTTCAAGGGTATTGTCCCGGAGAACAACAAGTAGGTGTTCTTCTGAGTTGGTCCTGGCTCATTGTTTGCGTATATTGATACGCAACCGAACAGTGGTCGCATCTTCATCGTAAGTTGTTGCCCTCCATGACTGCCCAATTGGCTCCAATCATATCAGGGTCAAAGCACCAACCAAACAACGGGTATTGGACTACATCTTTCTGCACACTTCTTGCCTACTTTGGAACGTGGCTCAGTTGATTTGGCGTAAGCATTTTACGTATACAGCTTCAAATCCACGCGCTTATTGATTTGTTGGCTAGGAATGGGCAGATTGCAGGTGTGTAGTCCGGCAGTCAGTATGTTCGGAGTCTCTCTGATCTGAGGTTTTCGATAGACTGGAACAGCGAGGTCCTTTGGGTTAGTGGATTTCTGGCGCGTGTAATCTATGAGGAAGATATGCGCTTCGCAGAATCCAAGAACGACCAAGCTACGAAATTGGGCTTGGAAGCGATGGCGCGGTTTTCTTTTCGTCCGACGGCACCGCATAGTCGCGTGTCGGAAATTCTGCAGGACGCTTTTTTCTCTTGCGCGTCGAAATCGAAGTCATCGTTTCCGGTCGTGTCTGACATTGGGATTCGTTCCGCGTCAGACCCGCAGTTCCGCCAAACCAATAATGAGCTATCTTTCCTCAAGATGTATCGAGCACTTCACTCGGATGTCCAGCCACCCCAATACTCCGAGATCATCAAGCGATACGGAATCCCCTTCTTCAGATACACAGACATCGTGAACGAATTTGCGACTCCCAGTGGGGTCACGCACGAAACGATGATGTTATTTTTCGAGTGGTGGCAAGGTACTATAAGGAACGCATTCTCCTCTGACGCCAACGAAAAAACCAGAACTGCGGCGCGGGAATTCTGCAAGAAGTTTGCGTCGCGGAGCGTTCTACGTTCCAGCAAGGGTGTCGGTATTCCGCTGAAGCCCATCAAATACTTTACACCCTTCGCCATTGATGATGATCTTTCCCATCCGAAGAGCATCTACATCGACTTTTCGTCGGGTGTGCTCACTAGGGACTCCATAGAATGTTTCGGTTGGACTCAGCTCTCGCTGATCGATTGGCTCAAGCACGCTTCTTCTGAAGCAAGAGGCCTTGCCCAAAACGGGGATCCGGATGTAGGCTGCCGCCTCTCACGAGTCATCATTCAATTCGCGCTCGGGTCGGACTTGACACAAGCACAGTGGGATGAGGTCTCTGGCCTCGTGAAGGATATCAAATGCATCCCCACCAATAAGGGGCTTAGTTTACCAGGCGAATCGTACTTTGAGGCGGCCGACATTTGCCAGCAACTTCCGGTTGCAAAAGTGACGGATTTCCTCGACATCCAGGGGACCTATGTTGTGGGCCGCGGTTATCGGCCTTTGATTCCCGACCATGTCACCAAGTTCCTGACTAAACTTGGCGTGCGCGCTGTGATGGAATGGGCGGATCTGGTTTCAATGTATGTCGACTGGCACTGTTCAGTTGCTTCGTACTGATGGATTTTTAAGGTTGGAGAAATCGGCCTCAAAAGAATCTAATGATCGCTTTCTGCATTTTTTGCACAGCAAGGGGCTTACGGACACGCAAAACAATGACTTGAGGACGAAGAAAGTGTTCTATTCTCAAGATCATGGTTTGCAAGCCACCACTCGGCTGCACTTGCCAAATGACGATATACAGAAACTCGGACTCCCGATTCTTGAATTGCCGCAGAGTGGCACGATCCATCCAACTGTCTACTCTCGGGACCCGGCTATCTCGTCTCCAATGAAACAGTTCCTCGGATCTCTAGGCATCCAGAGTTACCCCAGCCTGAACACTGTAATCGACTGCGCCGCTTCGGACGATCGTCAAATCCGCGAGACTGCACTTGACTATTTCTTGAACCATTTCGAGAAACACTACGAGGATTACAACGCGGAGGACTTCGCGCATGTTGCCTTCATCCCAACAAAATGTGGGTCACGTGCCCGTTTGCACGAGGTAATGATATTTGTCGACAGGCCTCAGACGTGTGTTGTTAATGTCTACTTGTAGGTGTTCACATCGTCCGATTGGGAAAAACTGAAGTTCAAGCAAGCTTCCGAGAAATTGCGGCCTCACGACGTCTCAAAACTAGGTATCAAGGAAGACCCGCACATCGACACGATCATCAAATATTTCCAGACTCCTCACCAGACGTTACCAAATTACGATATCGCTAAACTCTGGTTTGAACATTTATCCCTCCACGGAAGTATGTCTATGTCTTGAGTTACGCCGTCGAATTTCCATTCTGACAGCCATGATCAGAATTTTCTCCTGCAGAGATGCGTGATCGACTCTCGACGGTCTCCTTTGTTCCCGTGAATAATTCCGGGTCCTCATCATCTGAAAGACCAACTACAAAGTACTTGTATTATCCTCCGAAACAATGCTTCATCGGGTCGCCAAATTCAAAGAAGTACCATCATGATATCTTTCCCTTCGTTGATTTTGGACAGCAAGGGAATAGTTTCCTGGAATCATGTTGCGCCAAGAAGTTGCCCGATGCAACCGATATTGCACGTAAGATGGCGGAGGATCCTCAGAAATACCTAAAAGCCCTTGAGGACGACATCAAGTTGTAAGTTGTTCATTGGCGACGTGCGACATGACTCACCCTCCTTTAGGTATATGGATGACTTGCGTACGATCGCCTCACAATTCGACTCCATACCTGAGGACACAAAGAAATCAATGCGGAAGGCTCGGATGCTGCTTGGTTTCCGGCAGCACACAGATGCCGGCGAGCTTTTACCACCATACCGAGTGGTGATTGGTGATTGGGAGAGCCGTGACTTCGGTCATCATGTTTTCTTGGCCCCAGAAGAAGAGATCATCAAAGGTATGGGAATGCTGGTCGCTGGCCATCCGTACACTGATCTTTCTTGTAGAAATGTACCACAGAATAGGTTCGCAATTTCTCGGGGCGTATGTGCAGTACGACATCAAGGCTTCTGGCCCCTACGACAAATCAAGCCCTCCGGTCATCCATGACCAAGTCATCCGGGGCGTTCGATGTTTTATGCGCCAGCAGGACCAAAGGAAGAACACTGACATAGGCTCAATGGACATCCTTCGGGTTAGGGTCTGCAGGACCCTCGAAATGCATAAAACACTTAGGCCGCCAGCCGGTGTCTTGGCTGACGGTCTAGATGAAATGGATCCCAAGGTTGATTCGATCAGTGCGGGCATTGACATCAACACGTCAACCCTCTGGGTTGTCCAAAGTTCCACTACGGGGAACCTGCACCACGAGTCAGTTTTCTTTTTCAATATTGTCACGCGTGCTAACTTCTTCAGCATCGCCGTAGCGCTTTGTAGTGCCCTCCTCAAAACCTTTGGACCCAATGACGTTCTACTCTTGGCCTCATTGATTGCAATGGACGAGGAAGTATTCCTTCGCCTTTATGGAAATGAGAAAGGACACGCAATGTCTAGCGTTCCTGCTGCGAGAAAAGGTGGCCTTGTTGATATATTTCTGGTTTCAGTCTAATTACTATTGGTTTATGATAGTGAAGCCCGAGAAATTTTTCGAAATCAACCTTCAATTGCCTTCGTACTTAGCGAAGGTCGCTATGCGCTTTGGGGCACGCCTAGGGGGATGGAGGTCCTCTGCCCAGCACAGCGTGGCTCCGGAAGATTGTAAGATTATTTTATTGCCTTTTTTCAGACGTGCTGTTGACATTCCTGTTGATAGTCGTGTCAAGAGCAATTGACATGTGCCGGAGCTTTGACTCATGCTACGAACCCTACGACTTTGATGCACCCTGTCAGCAAGACTGTATGACCTTCAAGAGGCGCAATATCCACTGCAAAGAGGCCCACAAGATCAAACTCATAGAGCAAGGTAGGTCTCTTTTCGACATTTTGCCTTGATTTGACGTCTGAATTGAAACCCTAGGGGAGGCGCAAGAAGGAAAGATTAGGTTCTTCTTAGCACGTGAGTGTCTTGGACCGTCATACCTGGGATTATGAAGACCAAATTGAGTAGGGCATGCACGATGCCAAGAGCCACCAGAGGCTGCCCTCGATGAATTTTCAAAGCTCATCTTGAACTTGGCCCAGGTGTTCAGGCTATCGGCCACGACAGCTTGCTACATTTTCTGGGAAGACACCGACTATGATCTGATGGCCTTCAATCGGGACCAGAGGTTCATCTTTTTCAACCTCGCGCATTACCTCAAATTCTGTGAGTAGCTACTTGCCACGGTCTGAGTCGTAAGTTAACTAGTCACCTGCGTCAAGTCTTCATTCCGTGCGTCGAAGAGGAGAAAGTGGTTACCGAGTGGTATGCCCAATAAGCTTCTTTGTGTGAAATGCTCATCTCTGCCAAATAGGTTCCTCGTCATGGCCCACGAAATTGCACACAATGGGTCGCTGGACCATGACGAGTATCATGCGTCTCTTACCTTGAGACTCGTTACCACTTATCTCCCAGCCCTGAACGAGCACTTCCAGTGTTTGGCTGGAGACGCATCAATACTCAAACAACACCGCGAGCCGAGGCTCTCCTAAGTACCTAGTAATCGTGATACCCTTTATGCCTATGAGACCTACACCCATGTATCTCCAGTGCTTTGAACTTGAGGGACATATGCAGTGGCCTTGAGCTTGAGGGTACCAGTTAGTAAGTTTAGCCTAACGTCGCCATGATAACCCGCCAGCTTGCTGTTCCGATCAAAGTTCCCATGCAATGCCACCGCGACAAGGCTGCTCCTCTTGACTCAAAAATCAGGCAACTTGGAGTTTTCATGTCTTCCCTGGGTCGACATTCCTGTGCTTCGTCCCTGCACGGAAAGTCTCACTGTGCGCGAGCAAGTCTGGGGGCGCCTCGCCATCGCTTTCTTGGGTGCATCCGTGCAAGAGAGAGTCACCAATATATTCACCGAGAAAAGATCAAGAATGCGCCTTCGCTCGGCCCGCCCATCGCCACGGGCTTGACAGAACCTATCTACAAGATCCACAGCATCATCATGAAGCACGGTCCGATCTCGCACGAGGAGGTGGCAGGTAGCAGTGACACAGACATCTTTTTCGCCACAACCTCGCGTTCTCCGACAACGACGCTTTCGAGTGGCCGATCTCCAACGGTCGTCAGACAACGATCTGACTGTATATCTGCAAGACAGCCGTGGAAAAGTCCCCCAACAAGGCTTCGAAGTATCAAATCCACAAGTTGTCGGCCGACGGCGACGGCTTTTCGGTGCGTTCCCGTCTCCCCAGCATCCGGAAACCACCAAATCTACCCGCGCTACGGCATCGACCCGTTTGAGCGCGCGAACCACTTCTCCGATCGCGAGATCATCTTCTACTTCCTCTTCCTCCACCGCCCCAACGTGCCCGAGACGACGCGGCGACGCCATGGGTGAACTACCCTGACCGTCTCGGGACGGTGGGACCTCTTGTCGACCGATTTGTATGAGTGAAAGTATGCGGGGAGATGAGTGCGTTGAAGAGACTCAGGGCGTCGCGGGTACGGGGAGAGCGAGATCCTGTTGTCAAGGCACGGCTGTTCCACTGCCAGCAAAGCCTGTGCTCGGTGAGTTCGAGTGCCGACGCCCGCTAGTAACGCTAACGTTATTTGTTTGGATTGTAGTGCAAGGCCGTCTCGTACTTTGGAGCAAAGCAGATTGGAAGAGGCACAAATCCGAGTGCGAAGCCAAGGCGGCAAAGAATAAGAATAAGAATGAAGAAATCTGATTCAACGCCTTCTAGTATGCAGCATCTCAATTTGATCTACTCGTTCACTCACATTGTTAGTCGCCATTTTGTATCACTTCAAAAGCTTCATGCAGCCTGGACTCGGTTCTTAATTATAGTACCATTTTTCAACCATTCGTCAGCCCTAACGAAAAATGAAACATAAGTACAAGGGAAATGTGTCATGTAAGAATTGTCCGTGTGTCAAAGGGATTAAGCAGGATCATGAGTGGGAATGGCAAGGTAAACTACACATTAGTACAAACGAAATTCAAAGACTACTCATCGCCTGGGTGGGGCGGCCTCCCGGTCCTCTACCCAATGAGTCGGCATTGGTACGCTCGGGCCATCGAAATCGGAGAAGGGATCGCGCTCCTTCGCGCCCTTGTCTTCACCAATATACGATCCACGCTTGTATTCCGGTGGCTTCGCATCACTTGGAAGTGGAGGCAGATAGACTGGCAGGCATTCGGTTCCATCATAAGGCGGGTTGTAGTGCGCAGGATAGGCATCCTGACGCGCATTGTCCGCAGGCAAGCGGGAAGAGTTGATGGGACTAGTAGGATCCAGCGATTGACGGTAGTATGCGAATGAGAGCGACGTGAAGAACAGCCCAAGGACTGGTCCGATAATCATGAGCTCCTGATACACTGATCTACATAGAAGGCTACTCACGAATATCAAGGATAACGGCTATGATCTCCGCCCAAGAGTCGTGACCCCATTGAGTGTTGCAGTCTAGCAAGCGTCACGTCTCTGATAAGATAAGCTGAGAACCATGAACTTACATGACGAAGGGTCAGCTTGACCAATGTTATCCGTCGAGCTCAGATCCCAAACCCCAAAGATCTGGGGGACGAATATCAGACATGACGAGCGACATGGAACGAGATACGAACCCATTCTCTGGATCCACTTCCTACGACAGTCGTACATTCTAAACTCCATTCAGACTGCCTTGATGGTGAGCAACGAGGAAAAATCGACGAAGATCTACACGCCTTGTATAAAAAGTGGGTGACAACCCTCATGAGACCGACTCCAATCACAAGGAGTGTACTGAGTGCACACAGAAGCGCGTACAGCTTGGCCAGGCGGGAATATTGCTGAACAGCCACACGTGAGTCGCACGGCATCCACGATGTGCCGATTTGAAAACGTATCATTGCAGAAACGACAGCCCCAAACGTCTGAAAGAGGCATGAAACTGCAAGCATGACGCCCTGCACGATCAACAATGGCGCAAGCTTTGGCAGGTTGTCTGAAACGGAGCCTAGTATCCCCAGCACATGTACTCTCCAATGCGGTACCTACCCTCTTTGACGATCTGCAGCTGCTTGAAGGACGACACCTAGAAATTTCTTGTCAGCAAGATACGACCTTGAGCGTAACGGTCGACGACATACAGACCTGAAAGGAAATCGAACATTGAGCATCTGGCTCCATCAAGGCTGTTATGATAAGATGGCGCTTACCATGCCAGCGCCCACATGGCCGTGACGAGACACACTGCAAAACGATAAATATATGCTCGTGAAATACCCTGTTACGCACTTGTAAAGACAATGGGCCTGAGACTGCTTCGGTAGATCCACGTCATGTAGCGATAGGCAGGTGTCAATGGTGCCTCTAAACCTCATTAACCTACGCAGTTTGAGCGTGGGTAGCACTCACCACCCAGCGGTGCCCTGTTGTTCATGCCCACCATGTCAGAAAGAAAGGAGGTGAGGTGGAGGGGAGCGACGTGAAAGAGGTTAAAAGAGAATGACTTTGCCTTCCCGCAGCAAGGCGGTCCCTGCCATTCCCATTGATGGTAACTTTTCATGCCATCTCCTCCGCCCAGGCAAGTCAGCCGCACCGCCTGTCGCTCGCCCTCAGCTCCGGCAGTCGTCCTGACGCTTGTCGTCCGTCCCCCCTGGGATGGCCACAAGCTGAACTATGAGTTGCCCAGCCCCTCATAGCCCACCTTGCCATCAACAGATCGGGCCAGCCTTGGGCTGAAAAACCCTGCGGGTTTTCGCCCAACTCACATCGCACCGTAGTCATGTTAGTCCACCCTGTACCCATCGACTCTTTCTATCCCCCACAACGAGTGGCATACACGCAGGCCAAACCCTGGGCTGAAAGAAAAAAAGATCAGAGCGTATCACATCATACGGATGTCATGTAGTAATTTCAAATTTCCAACCATGTAGTCAATGAATCCATAATCATTAGTTCCGTGTCCCAAGCGTCCCTCATCAATGGATTAGCACAGAGAGTGGAGTCTAGTCATGTCACAAAAACCCGATGACCTTGAGGAAGAAAGCAGATTGGAAGAGGCACAAATCCGAGTGCGAAGCCGAGGCAGCAACTAGAATCCGAGGCAGCAACTAGAATCATGATAAGAATAAGAACGAAGAAACCTGATTCAACACCTTCTAGTTTGTAGCATCTCATTGGAGGATTTGATCTACTGAGTTCACGTACATTGTTAGTCGCCATTGTGTATCACTTCAAAGGGGCTTGGTGCTTAATTATAGTACCATTTTTCAACCCTAGTTATATTGGACGAAAAATGAGACATAAGTACAAGGGAAAACGTGTCATGTAAGAATTGTCCGTGTGTCAAAGAGATTAAGCAGGATCAAGAGTAGCTTGCAGAGAGGAATGGTCAGGTAAACTACACCTTAGTACAAACGAATTTAAAGACTACTCATCGCCTGGGTGGGGCGGCCTCCCGGTCCTCTACCCAATGAGTCGGCATCGGTACGCTCGGGCCATCGAAATCGGAGAAGGGATCGCGCTCCTTCGCGTCCTTGTCTTCACCAATATACGATCCACTCTTGTATTCTGGTGGCTTCGTATCACTTGGAGGTGGGCCAGGTGGAGGCAGATAGACTGGGAGGTATTCGGTTCCATCATAAGGCGGGTTGTAGTGCGCAGGATAAGCATCCTGGCGCGCCTGGCCCGCAGGCAAGCGAGAAGAGTTGATGGGACTAGTAGGATCCAGCGATTGACGGTAGTATGCGAATGAGAGCGACGTGAAGAACAGCCCAAGGACTGGTCCGATAATCATGAGCTCCTGAACACTGATCCGCATAGAAGGCTACTCACGAATCTCGATGATAACGACTATGATCTCCGCCCAAGAATCATGACCCCATTGGCTGCTGCAGTCTAGCAAGCGTCATATCTCTGATAAGATAAGCCGAGAACTGTAAACTTACATGACGAAGCGTCAGCTTGATCAACATTATCCGTCGAACTCAGATCCCAAATCCCAAAGATC